>BSBM01001593.1:0-215870 GCA_027924585.1 Larix kaempferi
AGTGAGATTAAGAGTTAGAGTTGGCAAGAGAGAGAGGGGGGGTAGAGGGAGGGAGAGGGAAAGGGATGGGGAGAGTGAAAGAGGGAGAGGGATGTGGACAGGGAGGAAGAGAGTGAGATGGGGAGGGGAAGAAAGGGAGAGTGAGTGATTTAGAGAGAGATAGGGGAATGTGATTGAGGGATGGAGAGAGATAGGGAGAGGGAGAGGTATGGGGAGAGGCAGAGAGGGATATGAAGGGATAGGGGGAGGGGGAGAGGGGAGAGAGGTAGGGGGGAAAGGGAGAGAGATAGTGAGAGTGAGAGAGAGTTAGACTAAATGTGATAGAGAGTGAGAGTGACAGTGACAGTGAGAGAGAGTGAGAGTGATATTGAGAGTTAGAGTTAGAAGAGAGAGAGAGAGAGAGAAGGGGGGGGGTAGAGGGAGGGAGAGGTCATAAATTAGCATTTGATGATGATGCCGCCATAGGATTCAAGTTGGAAGGTCATAATATTCTAAGGTTGAGTTGTAATTTCTCCATTTTATGTGACGTGTTTATCCTATCATTGATACATCTCATCTTTTCTTCTTTTTCTTATGATGAACCACTTATCAAAGATAAAATTTATGATTATCCCTATCCTATTATATGTTGTTTCAAATTATGGAAATCTATGACCCCCTACAATTTGGTCAACCTTTCATTGTTGTCGAACCATTTCTATGAGGAGCCAAATTAAATCAATTTTCCATCGAGTGATTTGTACTTAGGAAAATGGTGTATTTTGCCTACATTTGACATCATTAACATTACTGGGAAAATGTTCATTCATTAATAGGAAATCTCAACAAGGATTGGAAGATCAATGTGCATGGTCATTCTGGTAGTGTCTCGTTCTGATATGCAATGAGGCATGCTACCAAAAGAATATATTATAGTAGTCCCACAAGGCTGAAGGAATGACATCGCATCACCGAAAGAAGGTATTCCAATTGTCCATTGAGCCCGAAGAATATGGTGTCATGCTACCAGAAGAAGACGGTCCCGTAATCTCTTCATTCTGCTTTACCTTGTGCTACTTTACTAGAACAAGATTCTTCCTACAAAACTAGATGCATGTTGAAACTATCATATGGCCAACATATTCCTTCATTTGGATTTCATTATATTGTTTTGTTGCTACTACAAGCCTTGAAATTCTGATAATTCCACCTGGATGTACCCTAAAAGCTGCTAGGACTCAATTTGTTTATGCTGCCATTTTTATACTGACAAGACTGTAATTTTTCTATAAGATCTTTGAGTTTATCATCTCGTTATTCTCTCTTTACAATATCCTTGCACACGAATAAAATGAGCTGGTGTCTAATGTGAAAGGGATTCATTAGATTACCATCCCTTAATGAATGTTGTTAACCAATGCAAGGTCCACCACCATTAATGTAAATGGGAACCAAAGCATGCCTAATTCATCCCGACATGTGTGAATAAATGAACTAACATTGAACCCATGACAGGATCCAACTGTTAGGATATTCCTATACTCCATCCTAGTCCCACCAGTATTTTGATCATTTACATTTTCAATCATGCATGCACTTTTAGGGTTTGCATGCATTTTCATGCATTCCAGACATCAGTCCAGCACCTAGCCCTTAGTTAGCCAGCCCTCGAGAGCTTCTCTCAGATCAATTTTAGCCCTCCTAGAGCTTAGTGCGCCCTTCCTCCTTGATTTAAGGAAGCCATTCATCCTTTCTCACCTACCAGTCCAATTTACTTCAGTTATCCACCAGTCTTTCCTTGATTTGAGGCCAGACTGACTCCTCACTGCTGTTATCACTCCAATTGACCTCCGATGAGACATGACTACCTGTTCTAACTCTAGTTAGCTCCTCATGCGCCCTCCACTGAGCCTCCTTCATTCATTTAGTGTCTCCATGTGCCAGTTACATTCAGTTACACCTACCACACTCAGGTAGACTCAGTTTGACTGACGGTTGATAGTTACGTGTGCATTGATGACTCCACCAATGATGAGATAGACTACTAGTTGTGCTCCAATGACACTCCAGTGATCCTTTGATCACTCCATGAAGGCTAATTCGAATTGCCACCTTAGGCATTTGAATCCTCATGCATTGTACTATTTATTTTTCCATATTGTGATTAATTAATTAGCGTGTGTGAAGTATTTTTGCTTCTATCCGAATTCTACTGTATTATTATTATGTTGCTCATTATACTGCATTGACCATTCTTCTTCTATTTTCTTGCTTAATCATAATTACTCTTGTGAGGTATAAATCATCGCTTAGATCTGCTATGAGGATTTTCACATGGTATCAGAGCATGTTGAGAGTATTGTTTATCTCCATTCTTGAGAGTTTTTTGCAGGTTATTACCAAGATTTCGAGTGCAGCAGTTTCTGCATCTTTGCAGCAGTAGCAGTTGCAGATATTCTCTATTGTTTTTACAGGTCTTCTACAACTTCCATGTATTCATCAGGAATTAATCCTCTTTCTTCATTCAACTATGATGAATGGAAACCACAAATGATAGCACATTTGAAGAGACATGGTCTCTTTGATTATTGTTTTGAAAGAGTGTTTGAATATTATGCTGAAGACTATGACTGGTTAAGTGAAGGTGAACAAGCTTGTGCTGTCATGAGTTATGCTATGTCTCCATGCATGATATATGACCTCCCTAATATTTCATCTCTAATAAAGATATGGGCTTACCTGGATGAAAGATTTGGCAAACAGAATGAAGGAATTGGTCCAAACCCTTTCAAGAACAAGCAAAGTGATGCATTTGCTCCCCTTGATGGTCTTGTTATCACACCATAGTAGCAGGGCTACTATTCTTGTACACCAGATATCTGAACATTCCAGAGCTTCCTTTATTCCATAGCATGGCTATATATTTTGGATCACTCATGATCAGAGCAGTACATTATTCAGATTTTATGACCTTGTGTCAAGGCTGAGCCTTGAGAGTTCAGATTTGATGACTGACGTGACCACTTATCCCATTACAGTTTCAGTTCAGTGCCTAGAGATGTATTTCAGCAGTGTTTCAGATGATGCATGATGATGATTATTATGATGATGTTGTATGATCTATGGATATGTTCTCACTGACTGTGGATTATTATCTTGTTGATTTAGTCATGATCATGGCATGTGCTTGGTATATTATTCCTGATGTGGCAAACTATTTAAAATGAACTGTAAATCATAAAATGGACAATTGCTTGCACTTTTAGGTCATTTAACAAAACTTACTGGTTTTTTTTCACCTTACATAGACATGGTCTTTCCCCGACACCAGTTGTCTGCTAGTGTAGGCTCCATATTCACTTGTCTCCATCCATACATGACCTTCCTGTTTGACTTTAAACCCTGACTTGTCTCATTTGACTTTCTGATACTGAGGACTTCCCTATTTTTCTACCTCTGTGTTTGGACCGCATCCCTGTCTATTTAGTGTCTCGGCTCTGAGTTGGTGACAGAACTTGCCTTTGGTGAGTTGGATTGTAGGCCTAAATCATTCTGGTCGGTTGTCCCGATGTTTGGCATTGGCTCGAACTCCCCCTAGTCACTTGAGATGTTGTTGGCTAAAACTGAAAGCTCATGTTCTACCTATGGAAACTTAATAAATTCGCCCATGGAAACAAAAAAGGGCAAGAGCGATGAAAAGCTAAAAATACTCCTCGAAGAGTATAAGAAAGGTCCAAAAAGAAATGGTTCTTAAAAGCTATATCTAAACAATTGCTGACCTTGTAAATATATGAAAAACATGCCCTGGATGCAAGCTGCAACTAGTTGTGCTTCTCAGCACATCTGAAATCCGAAGGGTTATGTAGGCCAAAAAGGCCATGGAATAAAATTGAATGATCCTAATGAAACTGGATCAACTTGATGTAAACATGATGCCTAAGTTGAATAAGCACTCTCTAAACAACTTATCCATTTGTGAGGCACAGCCATCCCCCGTGTTCTTTTGTCTAGCACAGAGTTTGTAGTTTCCCCCTTCTCCCAGTCCAAAGTATTTTTGAGTTAAGTTAGACAAGTCAAACCCTTGGCCCAACCTTGCTCCTAGCCTTCATCCTTCACTAGCAGTTTGACCATGTTCAATGGGTGAGTTTGTCATTTGAACTATTGTGCAAGTAATTTTATATAACCACGGAATATGTTAACTTGATTAATGCCACTGAATGGAATTTATACTTTGAGCTTAGCTGTGGGAATGATTAGAGAAACATTGTCTTAGTCTACTGATGTGATTTATCCTTGATTATATATTCTTGGGATCCGTGATGATGTGGACCATGTATGGATGATTATTGATGATGATTTATGGTCCCACATGTTTGATGATGATATCATATGATGCAGATGATGTTTGATCCAGTTCAGCAGGTTTATTACTACTTCAGATCAGCAGATTATACATTGTCCATATATGGTGGACCCTACAGCAGGCCCATTAGGGCAACCCAGGGTGTATGAGTACTCATTCCTAGTGGATTTGGGTCTTCTGGATCCATTGAGACACTTATCTTTCAGTTCCGGGCACTTCTGACAGTGATTGATGCAGTTTTACACTTGTTGACCAGATTGGGGGCTGATTTCCCAGCCTGAGCAGCAGGGGCCCCGAGAGGCCAGTTCACCTAGGGCGCTGATGATGGAGGGGGTGGTCCAGCCACTTGTTATTACCATTTATCCCCCCTTCCGGAGAGCCTGGTGGGCTCAGATGGACAGCGCTAGCACCCTAGGAGGCAGTTTTGGCACTTTCACAGTTCCCGAGGCAGTAAAAAAATGGGAAAAAGTGGTCACTGAAGAAATCGATTTGGGCAATTGAGGCAAGGTTTTGGCATTTGGTTTTCATAGAGGTCATCCAGGGTGGCATCACTACCTTCCAGCTAGTTTTCACCATGTGGGTATGCCTGGATTGATCACAGGAGGACGTTTACTGCTTGACTGTCATGGATTCTGAGGACAGTTTTGGTCATTTTTATTATATTGGACATATTTTATTATTTTATTGTGCCTTGGGGATGAGCTAGTAAGGATTGATGCCTCCTAGCCCCACCATGTGCTTATTTTATCATGTCCTAGTCATCATGAGGTGGATTATTGTACTTTTTACCCCTCTAGTGGGATGACGTCACCCTCCATTGTACCATTTAGTGAGGGCGCTTTTGTTATATTGGGTGATCCAAGTGATATTATGTTATGGTTCATCCTAGCCATTGATTGTATGATGAGATCTTATAATCTCAACCACTCATTTGATGTAGTATTGTAGAGTGGTATAGGGTTTTGGTCTTTATTATCCTATATAAGGAGGAGACCCCCCATTGTAAAGCTCACCTTTGGAGCTCTGGAATATTGGAATAGAAGATTTTTTGTGGAGCACATCTCTCTTGCATTGTGGATTCTCTTGCATATTGAATATACAGTATCTCTTCTATGTATCATTGTGGATTTTGGTGCTTTTGCTAACCTTTTGACAGGAAAGTCGAATTGGAGAGAGGAGGGCGACTTCATGAGGGTTATTGTTGGAGGGATCCACATATTCTCTTTTGGGTTGATCTTGTGACAGGGAGTATCATTATTGTATCTTCGTGACATAGTTGATGCTTTCTATTACATCTTTCTACCATTTTCATAATCATCTTGCTTGACTTGTTTCTTTGATCTTGTCTTGTAGGAGGAGGACGATTTGGCTATCTTGGAGAAGGGCGATTTGGTTGGAGCACTTGGATCTCACTCTTGAATATACACATAGGAGAATGCTATCAACTTGCAAGGTGGCCACAAACAATTGAGGTAAGATCTACAAGGTATGTGCCTCTTTCATCCATTCTATCTTCATTGGTCATAAAACCCTAATTAAATCAAAACCCCAATTTTGGTATTTCTTAGATCTACTTAGATCTAGCCTTGCAATTGAAAAGATATTGAAAACCCACCTCTATAAGATCCACCCCTAGTTGGATCTATAGTTTGGTGGTGATTGGCTAAAAATTGACACACTTTTCAATGTAAAAAGCCTTCTTGAACCTAAATCGATTTTCCTAAGAGAAGCTTGTTGGGTTAGATCTAGCACATGGGTAGGTGAGATCCCACTTGATTTGACATCTAGACATTTGATAACCTATACCCATATCTTTACTTTGGTGAAAACTACCTTGTGGACATCTCTCCATGTTTTAAGGGGTTGAAACCCCCTTTTTGACCTTCTTGGCATCTTAAAACTTAGATCTACTAAGATCTAGCCATTGGATTCACTTGAAACTTTGAAGGAACATAGATCGGGGTACTAACATCCCGGATATACATTTTGGTGGCCATTGGACTTGATTTGGTCCACCAAAACCCATTTTTGGACCCTCCTTGAGCAAATCGCACCCCCTTGATTTTTTGAGTTGGTCCACTTCTAGCAAGTGGGTGTTGGAGATTTTCATGGATTTGGAATGCCCATGCCTTCAAACCTAGGTCTATACTGTCCTTTCGTCAAGATCTGCCTTGGGGATTGCATTCCTTGTTTTAAGGGATTGTGGTCCACTTTTGGTCATCTTTTAAAAAAACCTAGATCTAGTAAGATCCAACCATTGGATCTCATCCAATCCACTTGACTTGGCTTCTAGGTGTCCCGATCTACAATTTGACACACTTTTTGACCCCATTAGCCCACTTAACAAGGCACTAGTCCATCACCAAGCAAGTCGCACTCCTTGGGATTGGTGTCAAATCCTAGATCTAGCACATGGGTATCCTTGAACTCAACTTCAACTCATAGATCTAGTCTACATATAACCTATAGTACCTACCTCACATCTAACTTCACCTTGTGGGCCTACCTAGAATCACTTCACACTTCCCAAGAAAACTAGACCCACTTGTGTAAACACATGGTACTATACTTTGTCATCATACCCCATCATGTGGCCTAGATCATACATAGGTTGAAACGATAATAATCTCTTACACCTCCCTCAACCATACCTTAACCCTTAGGTCCACTTATCCTTGCATTGGTTTCCATAACTCATTACTTACCTACCCTTAGAAACCTTTGTTTGGGTCCAATCAACTGTGATTGGGGTATAGGGTCTCCCCCTTGGTCTAGTTACACCTTGACCTAAAGCAAAGAGTGCCTCGGTTGACGTGACTCCCACCTGCATTGGGAACCGTGGCATCTCTTGGGTCACCTCTTTAGTTGCCTAGCTCCTCTACCGTCCCGGATGGCATACCTCTAGGGGAAACTACAAGTTGTGTGATAACAGGTCTCTCAGATCATGAACCAGTATCATCTCATATTGAAGTTGTCCACAAAGAACTTGCAGATTCTACACTCATGCTCCAACTTTCTTCTCTTTCTGTGCGAGCTCACACTCTAGATATTGTAGAAGGTCCTAAATCCTCTCTTGCACCAGAGTCTGTTGGTTTGCATCATGATCACATGATTATTTCGGAGGTAAAATCAGCTATTGGAGGTAATGAATTCGCTCTCCTCAAGCAATCACCTCTTATTTACTACGATATGATCATTATTCCATGCTTTCAGAAGGTTATTGAAGAATATGGCGATTCCCATTCGCTTGGGATAATTTCTCATGCACATCATGGTTTTGATATCACCCCTGCTGGTTCAAAGGAGATCTCAAGAAACCATGGCCATTTGCTTGGGATAATTTCTCATGCACTTACTGGTTTTGATCTCACCTCTTATGTTTCAAAGGAGATCTCAAGAAACCATGATTCAAGTCTTGGATCAAATTTGGATTCTAAGCAAACACTACTTGAGATCATTTCTCATGCATATGATGGTTTTGATCTTACCCCTGTTGGTTCAAAGGATATCTCAAGAAACTATTCATCAAGTCTTAAATCTGATTTGGATTTCAAGCAATCATTATTATTTGATGGTTCTTTTTGGCATAATCTCACCCATGATGGTTCGAAGGAGAAGACAAAATACTATCTGCATATTCATGTTTTTTATCCTACCTCAACTGATTCGAATCACAGGTTCTTTTGGATTTTTCTCATCACATTCGATCTGAAGAGCAAGTACAAGCACATGCTTTTTGAGCATGATCCACTTCTTCCCAAGAAGAAGATACCTCCAAACATATGACCAAGCATCACACCTACTTGAGTTTGGAGCATTTATTTTGTGTGTGCCTTATAGTCTGTTTTGAGTGGGGGGCATTTTTCCCATGAAATTTTCCCCACTTCCTTGGTTTATTGACTGTTATTATTCATTGTATTGGGTGACCTTTGGTCTTAGTTACCAGGGCCCAGGATGGATTAAGGGGCGGTGTTAGGATATTCCTATACTCCATCCTAGTCCCACCAGTATTTTGATCATTTACATTTTTAGTCATGCATGGACTTTTAGGGTTTGCATGCATCATTTAGGGTTTGCATGCATTCCATTCATCAGTCCAGCACCTAGCCCTCAGTTAGCTAGCCCCTGAGATCTTCTCTCGGATCATTTTTAGCCCTCCTAGAGCTTAGTGCGCCCTTCCTCCTTGATTTAAGGAATTCACTCATCCTTTCTCACCTACCAGTCCAGTTTACTTCAGTTATCCACCAGTATTTCCTTGATTTGAGGCCAGACTGACTCCTCACTGCTGTTATCACTCTGATTGACCTCTGATGAGACATGACTACCTATTCTGACTCCAGTTAGCTCCTCATGCACCCTCCACTAAGCCTCCTTCATTTAGTTAGTGTCTCCATGTGTCAGCTACATTCAGTTACACCCACCACACTCAGTTAGACTCAGTTTGACTGACGGTTGACAGTTACTTGTGCATTGATGACTCCACAGATGATGAGATAGACTACTAGTTGTGCTCCGATGACACTCCAGTGATCCTTTGATCACTCCATGAAGGCTAATTCGAATTGCCACCTTAGGCATTCGAATCCTCATGCATTGTACTATTTATTTGTCCATATTATGATTAATTAATTAGCATGTGTGAAGTATTTTTGCTTCTATCCAAGTTCTACTGTATTATTATTCTGTTGCTCATTATACTGCATTGAACACTCTTCTTCTATTTTCCTGCTTAATCATAATTACTCTTGTGAGGTTTACATCATCTCTTAGATCTGCTGTGAGGATTTTCACACTAATAGTCAGGAGGCATTAATGAATCCCCACTATTGTTGGTTAGATAATTTGTCATTGAGGCATACAAACCTTAAGATATCATATCAGCTCTAGTCTCAAAACCTAGATGATGTGATGTAGTCAATGGGTCAATAATGTTGAATGCAAGGCCTTGATGAATCCTTCATCAATCCAACATGAGAAAGAACATAAATTTTATTGAAATAAAAACATGAATTGAACTAGGAACCTCATCAGTAAAAAGGCTAATAAGATTCTACTACCCCATGGATTTTTCTCAAGCCCAGGCCAATCAATGCTCACTGATATTTCAATTTTAAGGAGTCTAAAAATAATTAAGAAAAATATAGGGGGTATCTTTGTCATGGTTGATAACCAAGCACGACATAGATTTAATAGTAAGCTCAAGATGAATTTTCACTTAGTAGACATCCTTCTCATGGTTTAATGAGCATCAGAAGGAACAAAGTAAGCTCAAGTTTATTAGTTACAAAGAAAATTTTATGTTTTTATGTTTTTCTCATTTTTATGGATTTTTAATGTTTTTGTTAGTTTTATTCAAACCATTATTAAAATTTAAAGAGAGGGGACAGAGGTAGGAATATTACCTCCCTTACTTACCACTTCCATCTCATTCTATTTAAGCACACTTGAAATGAATTCTTCTTCGGATATCAGCTTATGGTGCACTTTCATCATGAGTCCATTTACCAGAAAAGAATTCTGATTTTCATGAATGGTTTTAATCTGAACGGAGCCATTTTAGAAGATGGTGTCTATTTCGTAGGACCTAGACAATGAGTGGTCAATTTCCCTTTAAAATTTTTAAATTTTGAATCAAAGAGAAGTGCCCAATTACCATGTTGGAACTGCTTTTTCTTAATCAATTTATCGTGGCAATTTTTCCTTTGTTGCTGAACCAAAGTAGTCTTTTGAACAATGTCCTTTGTAATCTCATCCAACTAATTCAGTTTCAATATTTTCTAATAGTGTGCCTCTGTCAAGTCCATCCCAAGCTCTGTTGCAGTTTTGAAAGTCTTAATTTGGAACTATATAGGGATTAAGATTTGTTTTCCATACAACAATTCATATGGGGTGAATCCCATAGTGTTCTTCCAAGCAGTTTTCCAATCCCACAATGCCTCTGGCAGCCGATCCACCCAATCCCTGTGATGTGACTGTATTGTATTTGTTAAAATAGATTCTAGAACCTTATTGGTGGATCAACATTACATTCACTTTGCAATTTGTAAAGGAAATCAACGACTAAGTTTTCCATTCATGGTCTATCCACAATTGTAATGTTGAACTCCTATAGCAACAAAATCCATCGTTTAATTTTTCCATTTGGGACTGGTTTATTCATCAAGTATCATATAACAGAATGATCAGTGTGAATATAGACTTCATAACCCATAATATAATGCTTGAATTTATTAATAGCATACACCACTGCCAAAAATTATTTTTCCATGACTATGTAATTTAGTTTAGTAGGTGCAAGGTTTTTACTAATCTAATAAATGGAATAATGAATCTGATTTTCTTTCTGTTCAACGACGACCCCTAAAGAAAAGTATGAGGTATTCGTAGATATGTGAAATGGAAGGGACCAATCATGCCCCCTTAGTACAAGGGTAGCAGAAAGCTTGTTTTTCAAAGTTTCAAAAGCACACTGACAACTAGCATCCTAGAGAAAAATAACATCTTTAGACAATAGTTTGAATAGAGGTCCAACAATCTAAGTGAATTTCTCAATGAATCACCTGTAGTACATAGCATGGCCAAGGAAACTTCTCACCTTCTTCTAAGTTTTGGGGACTGGTTGTTTTGTAAGGATTTCAATTTTAGCATAGTTTACCTTGATCCCTACAATAGATATAACATGTCCTAAAACTACTCTCGTATTTAACAACATTTTGCACTTCTCATTACTCAAAGCAAGGTTTTCCTCTTGGCATCTAATCAATACTTTTTCAATATTTTCCAAGCCTTCTTCAACTGTATTTCCATAGACAGTGAAATTATCCATGTACACCTCTACACAATTGTATATAACGTCTTAAAATATTCCTAATACTTCCCTTTGAAAGGTTGCGGGAGCATTACACAAGCCAAAGGGAAGAACACGGTAAGAAAAGGTTCCCCATGGGAAAAAAAATGTGGTTTTCTCATGATCTTCTAGTGATATTTGGATCTAATTATACCCACTAAACCCATCTAAGAATGAGAAATATTTCCTTATATCTAAGGTATCTAATACTTGATCAATGAAGGGTAGAGGGAAATAGGCTTTCATGGTAGCCTTGTTCAATTCTCTATAATCTATGCATATATTCTATTTTCCATTATTTTTTGGGACTACAAGTAAAGGTGAAACCCACTTACTATTAGATATAGGATAGATAAAATTGGCATCAAACAGTTTTTGCAATTCTTCTTTAACCATTGCCTTGAGGGCTAGGTTCATTCTTCGTTGAGGTTTCCTAACAGGTCAAGAATTGTTTTGTGTATAAATATGATGTGAACACATTTTAGGATCAATTCCCTTCATATCATGGTAATCCCAACCAAATACATTAGAGTGCTTACATAATACTTGAATCAATTTTCCTTGTTGGATATCAGACAATTGGTTGCTAACATGCAAGAATTTACCTGGTTGAATCTCCATCGGAATGATGTAACAATTTTCTTCTTGCATGGTAGATGCATTGAAAAATGAGGACAATGGAATCAAATAAATTGTTTCTTATATGTCAACTCTCATAATCTAATCTAAAGGAATTGAAAACAAATCAGTTGACTGCGAAAAATTAGATCCACAAAGTAAAGTACAAACATGATTGTCTTATGTCCTTTCTTGATATTTTATTACCTGATCAATGGTCCAAATGGGTTGAATCACCTCTTCATTGCTTCCTAAATTATGTATCCATGGAATATATTATGTTTCTACTAGGGGCCTTTCTTGTAAGAACAAGGTTATTTGTTTGACTACATACCCTTGAGAAATGATCATGTTACTAGATCTGCATTCTATAAATGCATTAGCAATAGCAAGCCAAGTCCTTCCAAGAATAACAGGATGACCTCCTGAGGAAGCCTTGGGTTGCAAGACCATAAATTCTACCGGGTATGTCAATGAATCCAAGGCTACTGTCACATCTTCTAGGATTTCTTCTGGTTTGATCTTGGAATGGTCAGCAAGATCAAAAGTTGTAGGAGTCGGGTGTATGTTGGTCAAATTCAACCGTTTTATAGTTCCTACGTTCATAATGTTAATTGTTGCTCGAAGGTCAATCAAGTTTTTAGGGAGACAGATCCCATTAATTTTCATGGAGACAATAGTGTCCCCAAGATCTAAATATTTCTTAATGGGGTTCCTACCACTTATCATGTCAGTAGTCTCTCCAACAAAATGGATGGTATGTGGGTCTTTTATTTTCCTACCTAGTTGTTTTACACGTAATTCCTTCATTGTCTTAGCATAAATTGGTATATCCTTTAAATCTTGAAGTAAGGGAATTTTAATGCATACATTTTTAAGTTCAATAACTAGATCATATTCAGGAGCAACCACTAGATTTTTTACTTGTAATATTTATAGATAGGGTGATTCTCCCAAAGAAGATGGTTTCTCTAGTAAAGTGACTACTTGTTTTCTTACAACTAGGGGTTCATTATCGATGACTATATGAGGAATCAGTCCTTATTCTTCTTCCTCAATGATAATAGGTTATGAATTGTGTATTTTGGGAAGGGATGCAACTCAAATTGAAGAACATGCTAAGTTGGTTTATTATTTGGGTTAACTAGTCATTGGACATGGAGCTGATGTTGCCTACCAGGATACGAGGTAGGAAGTTGAAGCTGCTGAGATTGCATGGCTGGTGGTTGAGATTGTGTAGGCATTTTCACATATGGTTGAGGTGGATACTATTGAGGTGGCCGAGGGAAAGAAAAATGTTGAGACTGCATAGGAGATTGGTGTTGCATGGGGTAAGGATATGGAGGAAATGTCCCAAATCCAGGCCCTCTCCAACATTGTTTCCAAGGATGAGTTTGAGTTGGATGTTGGGGCCATGCTTTCCAAGGGGCTATTTGATTCCAAGTATGTTTTTGTCCTGGAAAGTATGAGGAATTTGAAATAGTAGGATCGGTAGGCATACCTGACAAACATGGTTGTCATGGATTTTTAGGTGCTAATGCATATAATTGCTTTGTGGCATCCTCACCCCATTGGTACACTGCTTTCAATCCAGGAAGCTAATGGAACTGATCCGTAGAATGATTATCTACACAAATACCACAAACATAAATCTTATTTAGAGGATACTCCTTCAATGGACTCTTTTTATAGCACTTAGAACAAAATATAGCCCAAGATGCATTCTCTTTACCCTAATTTTTCCTAGCCTGAAAGGCATCTAGAAGCATACTCAGGGTGCCAAGAATATCAGTCTTAAAACTTTCCAAAATGTTACCCAATTATGTTCTAGTGACCACATCTGATGTTTTCTTGAGATTTTTAGGGAGAGGGTCTTGAAGTCCCTTACCTGATCTTGCATGTCCCCTTGAGTATTTCATACATAACTCATTAATTTTATCAAGGGGAAGTCGATAAACATCCCTATCCCCCATTAATTAATCACATTCATGGATTCTTCTTAAATAACTCTAAGAAAGATAATTGTTATCGTCTCTTGGTCTAGCTTATGTTGTTTGGGATGCTAGAGGTTATATTTAATTCATTCAATATAATCATCCAGGCTCTCATCTTCTGCTTGTTTCATTTGGAATATTTCCTCTCTCGGCTCCCTTGCCTTACAATATTCGTGATACTTTTGAATGAATTCCCTTCTCATATCATCCCAAACCTTTATTATGTCACCCCCCAAACCCATGAAATAATGTAACATTGAATTCTTTAGAGTGGTGGGAAATATTGATTTTGTACCTAGGAAAGTGTTCCCCTAGTGAAAATTATCCTAAGTCACAAAAAAGGGAAAATAACATGACCCTTGCATTAAATGACTTGAGATGAGTGTTTAATTCCACTTTAGATATTAAAGTGACTTTTTGATAAATTTAAGTAAAGTGAGTAAAATTAATTTTGGAGAGAATTAAATTAGATTTTAATATCATACATCCATCTAAGTCAATGTGGGCCCTTGGAGTAAATGTCTCTTCACTCACCCCAGCATCCAAACAAAAAGGCAAGGGAAAGGATTTTCACCATTTTAATTTTTTTTCTTTCATGAGTTTTGACAGAGAAGAGAGCAATTTGACTTCTTGAGAGGAGAAGAAGAAAATCGTAGGAGAGAGAAACAGCACACAAGAACGAATTCCAAGAATCCATACCCTAGGTCCGTACAGTAGTTCTGGGCACGTTTTTTTAGAAGAAAAACAATGGCGTGCATTTCTAGGTAGCGTCACGAATTTCAAGGCAGGGGAAGAAATCCATACATTCTGTATAGTTCGTACAGTGACATGCAAATCGAGGTATGAATTGGGAATGATCTTCAAGGGCATATTTAATTATGTTTTGTTGTTGGCACGATTTCTAAGAAGGAAATAAATTTATGGGCACAAATTCCGAGACAGAATTCTGGGTTTTTCGGTTGAGATAAATTGTAATTCCGCTATTGCATTTTATTTTGTTGAAGAAATAAAAAGAACCCTCTCTCAAACAGGTTTTGCCCTTGTGGGTTTCTCCTGGGCAATTTTGCCAAAAATACTGTCTAAAATTTTCTGTGTGTGACTATCCTAAAATTTCTGTCAGTGAATTTTCTTGTGTTTCATGTATTAAATTGTTCATAAAAAATTCTATTTCATTAACAGCTGAAAGTGTTAGAGCAATAGTATACCTCAGTACCTTAATAATTAATTAATTGATGGTTATTAGGTGCTAAACTGGTTAATAATTACATCCCTAGGTGTGAACAAGGTTATTATAAGTTGGCTAGAACTTGTTTGGGCAAGTGTGAACTAGATAACAATGTATGGGAGAAAGTATGGGCCAAGGGTGGTCAAAATAACTGTTGGGCACTCTCGCACATGTAGTTATTACCACCGACATGCCTAAGGTGCCTTCCTTCCTTGTTTTATGGATCAGGGTTTGAACATAGGAGCACATGCATTGAACCTAGTCATTTGCCCCTCTTTTGGCTATTTTGTCCTAACCTAGCCTACCTAACTTCCACCTAACCTTATCCTCCACATGTGTGAACCTCATTATGACTTTCCATGCTCACCCAATGTTCACATGGTCATTTTGTACCTATTTGGGATATTTGGGAACCATTTGGTCAACCTAGGGGGGATTGTGTCTCAATCTAAGCTATCTAAGTGTAGACAATCCAAGTGCATCCTATTTCTTCCTAGTTCTATATAAGGATGATCCAAAATCATTGTAACATTAGACAGTTAATAAACTCTGATATTTGATCATTTTTGTTTCCTGGTTTTTTATCATTTGTGTTGATATTTGATCATTTATTCCTGGTTTTTTATCATTTGTTTTCCAGAAATGTATTTGCACTTTTTTCTTGCATAATAAGTTAAATATTTCAATTGTGAGGTATCTATAGTATCTAGATCCTACTGTGATAGATATTTTACATTGTATCAGAGCTCTTGGAGCTATTATTCGAACCAATAGATTGTTTTAGTGGTGTTCCAGAAGCAGTGGAGAAACCACAAAAGTCCCTAGAACCATTTCATTGAAGCCATTGGATAAATCCATTGGAGTCTATCCAAGGTGTAATGCTCTTCTGAATGTACCTACTTGTTGAAATATTGTAACTTCAAAGAATATTATATTTGTATATTATTTATTCTAGAGATGTTCCATACCTCCGATGTGATTATACTATAAATCCGGAGATGTTTATTCCTCCGGTTTGGTTGTGGTAACTAGGGTTATTAGACCCACCATGTGGGGGTCGGCCCAGTCAGTTATAATGGGGTATTTAACCTAATGGTTAAATACGAGCCTACATGTACTTGTGTAAAATACATATCAGAGTAGTGTATAAATAGAGGAGGTGTGTTCCTCATTTGACACACACACTCACTTGAGGATAGCTCACTTGTGGAGGAGAGGTATGCTATTGTGGAGAAGGAGATCATGTCTCAGGGTTTCATCTTTGTATATTGTTGGTCATCTATATTGAGGAAGCTTTGCTGGGTTTTCTACCCCATGAGGGTTTCCCAGGATAAATCTTTGTCTCTTGTGTTTATGCTGTGCTTGTTGTTTCTTCAATGATCCTGTATATGCTATTATTGTGAAATGGAATGTAATGCTGCTATTTTATGTCTTAGCATATTAAATCTTAACATGGTATCAGAGCTAACCTGAAGGAAGACAAGGTATGGCACTAACAACACTTCCTTACTTACGACAATTTGAAGGTTAGGGTTTTACATAGCAAAAACCAGTCATCGTAGCACTTTCGCTATAAATCCGTTTTGGCGAATTTTTCGAATCTGAAATTGTTACAGGACGAATATTAAATCTCCAGGTACCTTGTGTCCAAAGGACAACCTCTAATTCGTTGTACTTTGTGATTTATGATCTGTACAATATAGGGTTTCTGCCTCTTCTAGATCTGAGTCAAAATCAGGTGACCTTGGAAAAAAGGTCATAACTTGGGCTAGGAAGCTCCAAATGAAATTTCGTAAAAAGTGACAGGTAGTACACAGACTATACTATCTCAGGAAACATTTTTAGAGGCCGAAGGTGAACCAGTGACATGTGGAAATCCGTACAAGTTTGCTCTCCTGTTTTATCCCATAAACAGGTCACGTTGCAACACTTGGCATAACTCTCTCCCAGAGAGTCCAATTGAGGTCAGACCTATCAGGATGGAAATATAACAGGTCGAGCTATCTCAAGAAAAGTTTTCAGAGGCCGAAGTTCAAACAGTGACACGTGGCATGCTGTACAAGTTCGCTCTCCTGTTTTATCCCATAAACAGGTCACGTTGCGACACTTGGCATAACTTTCTCTTAGAAAACCCAATTGAGGTCAGACCTGTCAGGATGGAAAGATGAAAGGTCAGGCTACTGCAAAAAAAAAAGGGTTTTAGACCCTGTGGAGCAAAAATTTCAGAGTTATAGCAGAAACAATCAGGTGCATATTTCTGTCAAAACAGAATTATTTTTGGAGCACCTTTATTCATGGCTTCTGGAATTTAGGGTTTCAGAGAAAGTTAGAATTTTTGGAATCGGAGTCCACGGCTGAATGCTACTCAGGAAAATCGAAATTTAGAGACCAAGATCGAATTTTTTGGTTGGGTAGAAGACCGGGCTTGATCAAACCCTAGTTCGGGATTTTGATCGGAAAGATGGAAAATTAGGGCTTCAGCAAAAGTTGGAATTTTTGAAGTCTGTAACCACGGCTAGAAGCTCCTAAGAAAAATAAGAGTTTAGAGCCTTGGATCGAACCTTTTTTTGGGGGAAAAAGGGTGGGCTTCATCAAACCCTAGTTCGGGATCCTATCCAGAAGATCCAGAAGTTTCAAAAGCAATTTTGAGGGGTCAAATTTTGGAAATTCAAAAATTGAAGTATGCTAGTTTGATCAGCTCAGCAAGACATATTCTTTCATCCATTCAGAAGTGTGAAAGTCAAAGATTGAATACTTAGGGTTTCTCTAGCAAACCCTAATCAAGCTCCAGATCAAGTTTCAGGGGGAGTTGAGGCTAAGGCCCTACATAAGAAGGCTACAAGAAGTCTCGACAGGTATGACTTAAGGAGGCTCAGGTATGTCTTGAAATCTAATTCTTGATTAAGTTCATGATGTGTTTGTCTTCATATTATTTATTAGTACAATCTTGATTAATGTTAGAATTGTCTTATCACCCTAGTAACAGTATGGATGCATGTGAATGATCAAATACATTCATTGATTAGGGCTATATGATTGTACTAATGCATTATGGTGTTGTGTGAGGTTGATGTTGTCTGCTAACAAGATACAGGTACATCACAAAAGACAAATCAGGTTCCATGACCATGAAAACATGAAGACAAAGACTCATCCATAATATTTGTTCTACTTACGAGGTATGTATGACTTTGTTATATTATGCTTAACCTATGAGACATGCAGGTTCTAGCTCAGGATCTCTAAATCATTGAAGAGATTGTTTAGGTATGTTGTACATAACTAAGCAGGTATGCTAATCGAGGTATGTTTTCCTATATCAAGGATCCCCTATATAAGTATACTTGGCATGATTAGATATGCTTATTCATAAAGTTAGTAATCAAGGGATTATGCATATTATGTCTTTTATCTTGATTGATGATATGCATGAGTAAACGAAGTCTTCCCTGAAATCTTGAATACTAATGTTTATTACCTATGATCGTGACCATACATATTCAAGACTATTTAGATGTTTTGATAATGTTTATAATATACTAATGAAATGTATGTTTGTGTATGAGATCATGATGATGACACTAGTGCACACTTGAGCATGCAT
This sequence comes from Larix kaempferi, assembly GCA_027924585.1. Lineage (NCBI taxonomy): Eukaryota > Viridiplantae > Streptophyta > Pinopsida > Pinales > Pinaceae > Larix > Larix kaempferi. The sequence goes on from BSBM01001593.1 coordinate 18,631, forward strand.
AGTGGTACAGAATGAATAGAAGTTCAAAAGACATACAAAAGATCAAGCGGGAGGCAACCACACAAACATAAAAGATAAGTATTTGAGTTATTATTTGAAATAGTAATGATATTGCCTGTAATAGGTTGTATGCATATTTGTATTCCTAGAATATATGATGCTGAGTGTAAACATTCATAGAACATTGAACAGTATACTACTAATATGCATATGATTGGTAAGTTGGACAAACATTCCATTGTTGCTTGTCTAGAATGAAACCTCTTTGCTGACATACTGAGAGCTGTGCACACTCTCGATAGTATGTTCTGGTAGAGATGGAAGGAATCTAGATAGCCACTGTATGCATACAAGATATGGGAAGGTGTTGTGCCAAAGTATTGGTCAAATTAGTTGCATAACTATGTAAATGATATCTGTATGCATAATAGGTTATCATGTCAATATGATTTGATGATTATGAAGTATTACTAATCATGTACCTAATTTTGATTTGTAGGAAAAATCATGATTAATGATGAACAAGCGATGGATGTTCAACAAAAGGATTTACAAATCAAACACACTATAGAAGGCTTGTGGCTAGAAGATTCTCTTAGAAAAGAGAAAGAGAATCATGATGATATGTTTGTTTCAAGTGGATAGATAAAACCATTCTCTTAATGGTGTAATCAAAGAAGATGTGTGATTTAGGTTCTGTATGGGTACCCAGGATCGATAATCAATTGATGAGCTTAATGATCACCATGGGTGATGTGGATCTCAACCTTTGCTACAAGGTTGAATATGGTTTTTATACATAGATGACATGGATGAAAGAAGGAACTCACCACAGAGTTCGAATAATATTGAGGCTCATATCAGTAGACCCATCTATCGAGAGATGGCACAGATAGATATGCAGAAAATCATTCAATGCAGAGTGTGAATGATGTTCAGTCACAAAGGGAGAATTGACAGTTTCTTGATAAGCTTGGGCTTTACCAAAAGTAAAGTTGTTCCTAACCTTTACCTTAAGGCTATGTATCATACTATTATTATGATATCTTTCTTATACGGAATAAGAAACAGATCATGAAAAGAAAGAAGAAGATGGCTGCAGAAATGAAAAATGAAAGATCTCAGATTGATGCATTACTTCCTAAGTCTAGAAGTATGGCAAGGCTTAGAAGGAATCTTTCTCAACCAGGGAAAGTATGCTGAGAAATATTAAAAGGAATTGATGTGTTGGAATGACCACTCTCATGAATTCCAACTTGAAGTTCTTAGCAGATGACTCATTAGGGTTAGTGGATATAACTCTGTACAGAAAAATTATTGGGTCTTTGATGTATCTAACATATACTAGGTTAGATATATGCTTTGTTGTGAACACCTTGAGTCAGTATCTAGTGGAAACTAGATGTGTTTACCTGATAGTTGCAAAGCATGTGATGAGGCACATAAAGGACACGATAGAATTTGATCTATGCTATCTTGAAGATCATGACTTCAGATGGCTACTCAGATGCTGATTGGGAAGAAAGTGTATCAGACAGGAAGAACACATCGAGAGGATGTTATTGTCTGGGATTAGCCATGATCTCGTGGTTTAGCTGGAAGTAGTCTAGTGTGGCTCTCAACACAAGCGGAATATATGGCTGCTTGCTCCGCTAGTTGTGAAGAAGTTTGGCTTCAGGATTGTTTGACTTAGAGATAAAACCAACTGAGATCCTATGTGATAATTAGAGTTGTATCAAGATGACATAGAATCTAGTGTTCCATGATAAGTCAAAGAACATAGGGAACATACAAGATATGACGCGGAAAGGAACTATAAAGTTTGAATTTGTAACAGGTTACCATTGTACTAACCAAACCTTTCCCTCAAGTGAAGAAGTTACCAACATACTAACCAAACCTCTGTCTTGAGTGAAATTTGAATACTTCCGAGACAAGCTTGGTGTAGTTTAAAAGGACCCTCCTCGAAAGGGGGATTAGCATAGTCACTGATGATGAGTTTGTCTCATCGAACAACAAGGTCGATGATGAGGTAACCCGTTCTCCACACCTAGATACTTAGAAATATTTATATTTAGGACTCTTATACTTAGAATACTTAGTTTTACTTATACATGCTTTTGATGTTAGATGTATTAGTAAGAATACATGCTTTTGATGATAAGATGTATTGGTAAGAATACATACTTTTGATGACACATGTATTGATTAATGTACTTGTATGGTTGAGGATACTTGTACTTGTATTGATGAGAATACATGTGGGGATTGGATCATCCCTGGAATTTCAGTCCTAAAGAGAGCTGTAGACGTATGGTCTCTGAGAATGAAGTCCTTAGTGGACAGTTGAGGGGATTGGATCATCCCTGGACTTTCAGTCCTAAAGAGAGCCGTAGACGTGAGGTCTCCGAGAATGAAGTCCTTAGTGGACAGTTGAGGGGATTGGATCATCCCTAGACTTTCAGTCCTAAAGAGAGCCGTAGACATGAGGTCTCCGAGAATGAAGTCCTTAGTGGAAAGTTGAGGGGATTGGATCATCCCTGGACTTTCAGTCCTAAAGAGAGCCGTAGACGTGAGGTCTCCGAGAATGAAGTCCTTAGTGGACAGTTGAGGGGATTGGATCATCCCTGGACTTTCAGTCCTAAAGAGAGCCGTAGACGTGAGGTCTCCGAGAATGAAGTCCTTAGTGGACAGTTGAGGGGATTGGATCATCCCTGGACTTTCAGTCCTAAAGAGAGCCGTAGACGTGAGGTATCCGAGAATGAAGTCCTTAGTGGACAGTTGAGGGGATTGGATCATCCCTGGACTTTCAGTCCTAAAGAGAGCCGTAGATGTGAGGTCTCCAAGAATGAAGTCCTTAGTGGACAGTTGAGGGGATTGGATCATCCCTGGACTTTCAGTCCTAAAGAGAGCCGTAGACGTGAGGTCTCCGAGAATGAATTCCTTAGTGGACAGTTGAGGGGATTGGATCATCCCTGGACTTTCAGTCCTAAAGAGAGCCGTAGACATGAGGTCTCCGAGAAGTGGGGATTGTATCATCCCCGGACTTAGGTCCCTGAATTGATCCGTAGACGTGAGGTCTCCGTGAAGTGGGGATTATATCATCCCCGGACTTAGGTCCCTGAATTGATCCGTAGACGTGAGGTCTCCGAGAAGTGGGGATTGTATCATCCCCGGACTGCGGTCCCTGAATTGATCCGTAGACGTGAGGTCTCCGAGAAGTGGGGATTGTATCATCCCCGGACTTTGGTCCCTGAATTGATCCGTAGACGTGAGGTCTCCGAGAAGTGGGGATTGTATCATCCCTGGACTTAGGTCCCTGAATTGATCTGTAGACGTATGGTCTCCGAGAAAGTGATTTTTGATGTGGTTACTTGTATCGGTAGGATACTTGTATTGATGATGTGGTTACTTGTATCGGTAGGATACTTGTATTGATGATGTGGTTATTTGTATCGGTAGGATACTTGTATTGATGATGTGGTTACTTGTATCGGTAGGATACTTGTATTGATGATGTGGTTACTTGTATCGGTAGGATACTTGTATTGATGATGTGGTTACTTGTATCGGTAGGATACTTGTATTGATGATGTGGTTACCTGTATCGGTAGGATACTTGTATTGATGATGTGGCTACTTGTATCGGTAGGATACTCGTATTGTTGATATGGTCACTTGTATTGGCATGAATACTTGTACTGCTGATGATCGTATGATGACGATACTGATGATCATGTGATGACGATGCTGATGATCGTGTGATGACGATACTGATGATCATGTGATGACGATGCTGATGATCATGTGATGACGATGCTGATGATCGTGTGATGACGATGTTGATGATCGTGAGATGACGATGCTGATGATCGTGTGATGACGATGCTGATGATCGTGTGATGACGATGCTGATGATCGTGAGATGATGATGCTGATGATCGTGTATCGTGAGGATCCAGATGATGATATTGTTGTAGCTGTTCAAGTGCTACAGAAGATAAAGACTCAATACTGAAGATGTCGATGTTCCAGTATTGAAGATGTTCCAATAACTGCTTGAGTTAATAATGATGTTGAGAAAGCTTCCAATGATTTATAGATGTATCATGTATGATGTTGATGACTCCTTGCTCGTGCAGATACTATTATAATATCCTTCTCGTTAAGGGGGAGTGTTGAAATATTGTAACTTCAAAGAATATTATATTTGTATATTATTTATTCTAGAGATGTTCCATACCTCCGATGTGATTATACTATAAATCCGGAGATGTTTATTCCTCCGGTTTGGTTGTGGTAACTAGGGTTATTAGACCCACCATTTGGGGGTCGGCCCAGTCAGTTATAATGGGGTATTTAACCTAATGGTTAAATACGAGCCTACATGTACTTGTGTAAAATACATATCAGATTAGTGTATAAATAGAGGAGGTGTGTTCCTCATTTGACACACACACTCACTTGAGGATAGCTCACTTGTGGAGGAGAGGTCTGCTATTGTGGAGAAGGAGATCATGTCTCAGGGTTTCATCTTTGTATATTGTTGGTCATCTATATTGAGGAAGCTTTGCTGGGTTTTCTACCCCATGAGGGTTTCCCAGGATAAATCTTTGTCTCTTGTGTTTATGCTGTGCTTGTTGTTTCTTCAGTTAACCTCATTATGACTTTCCATGCTCACCCAATGTTCACATGGTCATTTTGTACCTATTTGGGATATTTGGGAACCTTTTGGTCAACCTAGGGGGGATTGTGTCTCAATCTAAGCTATCTAAGTGTAGACAATCCAAGTGCATCCTATTTATTCCTAGTTCTATATAAGGATGATCCAAAATCATTGTAACATTAGACAGTTAATAAACTCTGATATTTGATCATTTTTGTTTCCTGGTTTTTTATCATTTGTGTTGATATTTGATCATTTATTCCTGGTTTTTTATCATTTGTTTTCCAGAAATGTATTTGCACTTTTTTCTTGCATAATATGTTAAATATTTCAATTGTGAGGTATCTATAGTATCTAGATCCTACTGTGATAGATATTTTACATTGTATCAGAGCTCTTGGAGCTATTATTCGAACCAATAGATTGTTTTAGTGGTGTTCCAGAAGGAGTGGAGAAACCACAAAAGTCCCTAGAACCATTTCATTGAAGCCATTGGATAAATCCATTGGAGTCTATCCAAGGTGTAATGCTCTTCTGAATGTACCTACTATCAAACAGGGTTTGACTCTATTAGTGTAGATCCCCTCCCGAGTGTTGAGAGTTTGTTATTGCAGGTACAACAGCTTCTACATGGATTCGAAAGTTCCTCTTCTTACTCCATTCAGTTATGCAAAATGGAAGCCTAAAATGTGTGCATATCTCAAGAGACAAGGTCTCTATGATTTTTCCATTGGTGCTAAGAATGAACCAGAGTCTTATGAAGAGCAAAATGATTGGCTAAATGATTGTGACAGAGCATTCGAAGCTATGTGTCTATCCATGTCTCCATGCATGCACTACTTGATTGGTTCTGCAGATTATCCATTTGAGCTATGGTCCAACTTGGACCAGGCTCTTGATAAGAAGAAGAATGGTGCATTGAGTGAGCCTATGGACACCTCTACATGTGCTCTCCCTCCTTATGGTTCGGCCTCTACTCTCTTTGATGAAGTTGTGCATGAAGATCGAATGGAAAAATCTTCAACACAAGTTCCTATTGTTATAGATCTCTTTGATTCTAATGCTTCCTCTACATGCTATGAAGTAGAATGTGAAGAGACATCATCTATTGCACAAGATATTGCTGCAAATGATGAAGATACAGCAAATGGAGCAGCCATTGTTGAATAAGAACTGTCACTACATTCATTGTTCTCCAATAATTCTTCAAATGCTGATTTTGAGGATGATAAGCTAGTTGTTGAAGATCCTTTGCATAATTCACTAGATGATGGTGCAAAATTTTCTAATATTTTGGATTATTTGAAGGCTGCCTCAAAGTGTTATATGTCTACAAATTCACTCACCAATTCTGATCCAAATCCTTCTACCTATTCCTCTATGGTGACTAGCACATTTTCTCACAATTTTATTGAGGAAGGAGACATAGCCATTGTATTGGCATATATTGAACCTTTGTTACTCTCACTTGTACCTGATCATACATGTTTTGGATCTGATTTTAGTTCATATTTCAATTCCAAATATCATTTGGAACTATTTTTCATCATTCTTGGAGCTGCCATAATAGTTTTGGGTTCAAAGTTTCAAGAAATTTCAGTTTTGCTTGATGTTGATTTCTCCACTTTTGGTCCAAAGGTTTTGGAACAAGAATCTCAAGACTCATTTAGATCTGATTTCAGTCTGAAGTTCAAGTATAATGAGTAGCCACTTCTTCTCTCACATCAGTTTATTGGATTTGTTCTACATGGCTACATTCTCCAACATGCAGTTGTCTATGTTTTTGATCTAGTTGAGCAACAATCTCTTCTTCCAAAGAAGAAGGTTCCTCCAGACATATAATCATGTTCACGCCTACTTGATTTTTGGAGAATTTTAATTTTGGTGTGCTTCATGTCCATTTTAGAGGGGAGGTTTTATTTCCCATGTGGTTTTCCTTCTTTCCTTGGTTACATGGACAAATAAATTTTATGTTGTAAAAGGTCACTTGAGCCTTAGTTTCCAAGGCCTTATTTTTTATATTCCACTAATTCTAGCTTATAGGGGGTGTTAGAGAAATATTATAACTTAGTACCTTAATAATTCATTAATTGATGGTTTTTAGGTGCTAAACTGGTTGATAATTACATCCCTAGGTGTGAACAAGGTTATTATAAGTTGGCTAGAACTTGTTTGGGCAAGTGTGAACTATATAACAATGTATGGGCCAAAGTATGGGACAAGGGTGGTCAAACTAACTGTTGGGCGCTCTCCCACATGCATTTAATACCACCATCATGCCTAAGGCACCTTCCTACCTTGTTTTATGGATCTGGGTTTGACCATAGGCGCACATGCACTGAACCTATTCATTTGCCCCTCTTTTGGCTATTTTGTCCTAACCTAGCCTACCTAACTTCCACCCAACCTTATCCTCCACATGTGTGAACCTAATTATGAATTTCCATGCTCACCCAATCTTCACATGGTCATTTTGTACCTATTTGGGATATTTGGAACCATTTGGTCAACCTAGGGGGGATTGTGGCTCAACCTAAGATATCTAAGTGTGGACAATCCAAGTGCATCCTATTTCTTCCTATTTCTATATAAGGATGATCCAAACTCATTGTAACAATGGACAGTTACAAAACTCTAATATTTGATCATTTGTGTTTCCTGGTTTTTTATCATTTGTGTTGATATTTGATCATTTATGCCTGGTTTTTTATCATTTGTTTTCCAGAAATGTATATGCACTTGTTTCTTGCATAATAAGTTAAATATTTCAATTGTGAGGTATCTATAGTAGCTAGATCCTACTATGATAGATATTTTACAAAAATTTATGGTTTTGGGCATTTAACTATGACAATGTGACTAAAACCAGTTGGGGAAAAACACTTAAAAGTCTATAGGAAATAGTTTCAATTTCTATGCATTACTATAATAATCATAGATTTTCCCCAAAATATCATCACTTACCCGGCCATAGAAATGAGGAAGTGCACCAGGAGGGATGTTTTTCATCTACAAATTCATAACAGGATCAGTGGTGGGAAAACCAAAACTTACCTCTTCTCATTAATGTGTACCTCCTCATGTTGATTGTGTGTCTCTCCTTCGCCCTCTACCATTTGTTCTTCCCCAATTAAATTGAACTGTGTTTTGGGATGGGGGGATTCTATCTCAACAATTACCTCTTCATTCTACCTCTATGTATTACCAGCAATGGTTTCCTCACTTGTATGATATACTAAAGAATTCAAAAGTTCCACCATAGTGTTCATGTAAGTCCTATGTATAGAAGGATGTTCGATTCTACTTACTAAAATTTTCCCTACATACCCTTTAATGTTCTTTCCTGCCAATGTATTAGTAGATGAATGGGTTTTGACAGTTCTACCAAAAGAAACAGTTGTAGGAATATTAATTTTAATAAATAGCCCCTTACTATCTATTTCTCAATTCATACAGTAACAACACCATCTAGATCCAACAAAACTATGTACTTTTAGAAGCAAGCTATCACACAGGTTCTTACCTCATCTTATTGAACTCCCTTGTTGTGTTCTAGGGAACTAGACTTCTTGCACAAAAAGAGAATCTATTATTCACACTTAATCAAGTCTAAGCAAAACAAACATCAACTAATACCTAGTCCTTTGACACGTCCTTGGCAACGACGCCAAAATGTGGGGCAAAATAACTGCTTATTTTACTTCTCAAAAATTATCAACTGAGGTTTGTAAACTAGAGAGGTGCCATGCAAAGTATATGCAGAACTAATTTCAACTAATCACATTCAATAAACTTCTCAAAGGAAATCTTAGACATATTGAATGAATTTACTATGTGTATATCAACAATAACCCTTCATATTTTAATATTTATGAATTAGGATCTTGTTTCATATTATCACAATGTTCAGATAAGAAATTTGGTATTGATATTAAAAGATACAAAAAACAAATGAATTGTAGTACAACCCTCAAGACAACAATCAACAAACTATGTGGAATCACACAGTATATCCCAGTAGCTAGCTATTGAATCTAACAATGATCTTTTAACAGCTACTGGAATTGTCAAGATGTCCAGGAAACAATTGATATTTCTTTGTTACCAATTATAGAGATGTTCTAAACACATTATTCATAAAATTAAACCAAGTATATGAACTATCATAGGTACCTACATCCGGTGCCACTTAGATTCACATATGGACTTCTCACGTTTACAACCTTTGGGCTACCGTGGAACACCAAGCACATGGGGATGCTCTTAAAGTTCTAAAATCCATGTAAGGTAAATCCAAGCATTCGTATTTCACCTACATGATTCAAATTAAATATATGGCACTAGATATTCTTTATCAAATTAAATTATAAAAAAAAGGAACAAATCTACAATGAAATCGTAACCATACCAAGAAACATGTATTGCAACAACCTGAAAAAGAATATAAACACCAAATCAATATTATACACACCCTTAGCATAATATAAAAGTGTCAATCACACATTCATAATTTAAATCTATAATCTAACACTGCTAATGCCACTCATAATAGGGAGACCTAATGTCTGAGTGCACCACAATGGCTAAGAACTAAGACAATTATTAGCAACATAGAGTATTCATTAGTCACAATAAAAAGTACATCATAGGAGTTCAAAAGAATATGGACTCTAACACCAAAATCTTGGTTCTTTATATACAGGCAACAAATTCTGAGCTAAAAACCCTATATGATCATCTCACCATATATATGAGTTCATATGTATTTAGTTACAATGATAACCCATACATGGATATTGAATTTCCATAGATATATATAAAATTCCAAACATAAGAAAATCATTAATTCCTTGATATTTGATTTCATGAATAACAATATGAAATCATGAACAACAATAACAGTAGGAGACCCAAGTGTTTGTTGTGGCAATGTAATGTGTGGTCCTGTGTGGTACCTACTTGATGGCTTGCTCATAGAAATGATGAATACCTAGATGAGAGCTAGGCTTGCATCCAGCATGAAAAGGGGTTGGCTCTACAGAAATTCTTATGACGGATAGATTTGAGATATGTCACTAATCAATGATAAACAAGATGAGGATTATTGCAGTAGTGACGATGATGATGTTCCAACATTGAAGATGATCCAACGATGATGACGTTGTCCAAAATATGTGTCTAGAATGATGATGATTGTGGCGAGAGAATACCAAGTCCTAGTTAAGAGGGAGTGTTGTTGTAAATGTAACTTCGAAAGATATTCATTTGTATTTTATATTTATATTATTATAGTATTTTATTTGTACCTCCGACAGAGATGTTTTTCCTCCATTCGGGGATGTCATTATTATGTTTGGTCATGCTAGGTCACTGAGGTAAAACCTCCATTATAAGTTAGGGAAATCGCACCCCAAAAGATAAATGTAATTTGTATTATTAAGTCTCCCTAGGACAGGTCGACCCTATCAAGTTAGTCAAGCTGACATAATTAGGAAAAAGGTCACACAAACATAAAGTATGAATAGAGAGCTTGCTCTCTCATTTGGACACACCTCTCACTCACTCAAGTTCGCAGAAGCAAAGAGAGAAGACAAGTTCGATGGAGAAGAGAAAGAGAGAGGTGCAGAAAACATCCTATATTTGGGTTTTCCATTTTGCTTGATACTGTATTAGTGATGAATCTATCTTTGAGGAAGTTGCGGGGTTTTCTCCTTTATGGTTTCCCCGAGGAAAACTATTTTATCTATTGTGTTTTTTTGTGCTTGTTTTTCTTTCAATTAAAGATCCTACTTAAATTGAATTAAAGTGCAAACTCTAACATGGTATCAGAGCTAACCTGAAAAGAAAGCATTGTGTAGCAGCGGGAAACTAGGGATTCCTAGTTCAAGGTCTTCTCTCCACAGATCATCTAAAAAATAGGGCTAGGCTAACTCGCCCTAGGAGGGCACATCTTTTGGAGGAAGCAGAACTCAGTTCGGAGAAGTTTTTGACCTAGTCATTGGGTCCAGGAGAAACTAGGGATTCCTGTCCTGGGAACTTTCCTCCATAGATAATATTGAAAAGAGGGTCAAATCAACTCACCCTAGGAGGGCGCATATTCCTGTGAAAGCATAATTCAAATACGAGAATTTTCATTTTTGGCCCTCTACTTCCAGGGGAAAACTAGGGCATCAATTATTTTTCAGTTTTGTCCACGGATTTGGGAAAAGGAGTACATTTCTCAACTCACCTTGGGGAGGCACATATTTATATCCAAGCAGAAGTTCAAAATTCCAAGTTTGAAAACCTAGGGTTTCTCTATCAAACCCTAGGTCAGCCAACTCTAGAACCAGGTTGGGCATCTCAAATTGGTAAGATCTAAATCCTTACTGTTTCCATTTGAGGTTCTCATTTCAAAATGACTCACCACACCAAGATTGAGGATAAGCTTGAGAGAGCTAGAAACTTATTAGCATGGAAGTATATGATCTCTCTTGTCCTTGAAGAAAATTATTTGGACAAATATGTTAGTGAGGAGGTTCCAGCACTAGAGGGAGATGAAGAAAATTCTATCCACAGTAAGAACTTGCTCAAGGCCAAGAGAATTATTGTAGACTCCATTAAAGATCATCTCATCCCCCATTTGTCATCCTTGAAGACACCCAATGAAATGTCTGATGCTTTGACGAAGTTATTCAAAGGGAAGAACATCAATCAGAAGATGACATTAAGGAACCAGCTCAAGAATGTGAAGATCCTAAACTCAGAGACCATGCAATCCTACTTCACAAGGGTCTCTCAAATCAAGGAACAACTTCAAGAAGTTGAATAAAAAGTAGAAGAAGAAGAGATTAGTATGACCACCTTGAATGGTCTCCCAAGATCATGGGACTCATTCATTCAAGGAATATGTGCCAGGAATAAGTTGATCACCTTCAGCAGACTATGGGAGTAATGCACCCAAGAAGAAGCTCGACTAGTAGCAAGAGAAGAGAACATGGGAGATGATGATGACCAAGATCGAACTATTCACACAAAGAGAAATCATAACAAGATGGAGGACCATCATTACAAAATATCCAGAAGGCCCAATAGGAATCATGGACCTAGAAGGGATCTCTTCAGCATCAGATGTTACACATGTGACGATAAGGGACATTACTCAAGAAATTGTCCCAGGAATCAAGGATCCTCCGGGAAGAACAACAAGAAGAGGCATCATGATCACACCGCTGAAGATGATGAACCGGTAAGGAAAAGAACCAAAGAAGAAATGGATGATTCTTCAAGTGATAAAGAATATGTATTTTGATAAATGAAGGTAACCAGTTACAAGGGTTCATTCAGAAATTTCCACCTCATAAGGTGAAACTAGATATGACTTTCAGTATTATATGAAAGGAGTAGGAGAAGCTCCTACAAAGTTGGACTCCGGAAAACAAATAAAGATCAATGCTCTATAAAAGAACCTCTCATCCATTTCATCATTGGTTAAGATGCATAAGAAGGGACACACACATTCTACTCCAATACAAAGAACAAGTGTAGAATACTTGCTCAACATATCTGATCATAAGTAAGAAAGGCACAGGACCTCAGAATTAGACAATGAAGCAGAACACACTCCAGTAGTTCCTACAAGGAAGAAAAGATCAAGAGGGAGTCCACCCAACAAACAAACAAAGGTAAGTATTTGAATTGTTAACAAAATGAGTAGATGATATTGCTCACATTTATATTCCTAGATTTAGGAAGTGTGTTATGCATATTAGAGTGATTGCATTGATGAACATTATACTACTAATATACAAGTAATGGGTAAGTGACCTATGGTACTGTACAACACTCCATTGCTACTTATCTAGAATGAAAGCTCTTTTATGACATGTTGGCAGTAGTACACGCTCTTAACAATGTTCTGGTAGAAATGGAAGGCATCTAGAAAGTTACCATATGAATACGGGATATGGATGAATGTTGAGTTGAAGCATTAGCTAAGATAGTTTCATTACTACATGACCTATGTCTTTATGCATAAGAAATTGTTTTGAAAATTATGAAATGTTTCTAACCACGCAACTAAATTTGACTTATAGGAAAGATCATGTACCACCACCTATGAGAGAATAATATTGAGACTTGTTCTGAAGAACAAGTGACGATGATTCAACTACAACAAATCAAGAAAACTACATATCGAAGAAAATGAAGAATTTGAAGTTCCTAGAATCAGAGACTTGGTAATGGAAGAAATGGTTCCAGAAGATCATGAAGATCGTGACTTGGTAGAACCATAGATCCACCTCGTGAGAATAAATCCCACAACAAAAGACCAGCATGGGCACGAGAAGAAATACAAGATGCAGAGAAGTATGGTGCTCCCTAGGGGATGCACAGAGAAAGCAAGAGACCCAGACCATACTCTAGCTATGTTGCCCTGCTGTGCGACATCATTGATAAAGAACCTTCCAACTACAAGGAAGTAGCAGAGAAGAAGGAATGGAAGGATGCCATGATCGAGGAGTACCAGTTGATTATGAAGAATGTTTCCTGGGACATAGTTCTGAGACCAGAAGGGAAGTCTGTTGTGACTTCAAAGTGGATCTACAAGATCAAGCATGCTGCAAATGGTAGCACTGAAAAACACAAGGCAAGATTTGTGGCACGTGGCTTCTCCCAGAAGGAAGGCATGGACTATGAGGAAACATTTGCACCTGTAGCAAGATACACTTCCATTAAATCTATACTTGGATTGGTTGCAGTAATGAAATGGAAGGTACACCAAATGGACGTCAAGACATCATTCTTGAATGGTGTAGTAGAAGAGGAAGTGTACGTGGAGCAGACACTGGGACTTGAGACACATGACAGATAGACTCATGTGTGCAAATTAAAGAAATCCTTGTATGGATTGAAGCAGACACCTAGGACGTGGTACGGAAGGATGGACAACTTCCTAATGAGCTTAGGATTTACCAAGAGAAAATAATATTCCAACCTTCACTTCAAGGTTGAAGTCGGAATACCAGTGATACTTCTGCTATATGTAGATGACTTGTTTCTAACAGGTGAGGATGAGCTCATTACAGATGCAAAGAGGAAGCTTGCCGCAAATTTTGAGATGAAGGACTTGGGGATGATGCATTATTTCTTTGGCATGGAGGTGTGGTAGAGTGCGGACGGGTTCTTCCTTTGTCAAGGAAAGTATGTAGTGGATATTTTGAAGAGGTTTGGAATGATGTATTGCAAGGAAATGGCCACACCAATGGAATCGAACTTGAAGCTACTATGTGATGCTTCATCAGAGACAGGTGATGCCACAATGTATCGGAAGATTATTGGTTCGTTGATGTACCTAACGAACACAAGACCAGACATATGTTTTGATGCGAACACCCTGAGCCAGTTCTTGACAGATCCAAGACATGTTCACCTGACGGCTTCAAAACATCTATTGAGGTACCTAAAAGGTACAATTGAGTATGGGCTCAAGTATTAGGAGAATCAGAAGATTAACCTGCATGGTTATGTTGATTTGGATTGGCCAGGCAGTTCCATAGATAGGAAGTGCACTTCAGGATGCTTCTTCAGTATGGGATCCGATATGATATCCTAGTTTAGGAGGAAGCAGTCATGTGTGGCACTGAGTATAACCAAAGCAGAGTATGTTGCATCTTGTTCGAGTAGTTGTGAGGCATTATGGCTTCAAAATCTACTGACAAATTTGTTTGATCTTGAGCTCGAGGCAACTTGTATCTTCTGTTACAACCAAATTTGTGTGAATTTGTCTGAGAACCCAGTGTTCCATGACAAGTCAAAGCATATTGAGATCAAGTACCACTATATCCAGGATATGGTTTAGAGAGGAGCAGTGAATCTCCAATATGTGGCGATAGACGAACAGATAGTCGATGTGTTGACCAAGCCGTTAGCCAGAGTGAAGTTTGAATACTTCAGAGAGAGACTTAGTGTTATCCAGATCAAGTCTCCTCGAAAGAGGGAGTGATTAGACCGGAAGATGTAGATGCACTAGAGCTGGTTCTCACATGGTGGAAGAAGCAGGTGATCCTTGGGATCAATGTTTTAAAAACCGGAACAGGGAATCAAACCAGTCAGGGGTCAACTCAGACCGGAACTGGAACTGGTAATGAACCGAAGCGGTTTGATTTCAATGATCCAAACTATTAAAAAATACAAAAAAAATGCAATTTGGCATGGCAATGTAACATGGAATAAAATGGCATCACCTATTAATGAGTGGGAAGCTACAGCAGTCCCTACTATGTACTTAGCTCTAGCTAAAATAGAAATTTATAAGACAGTGTGGCATGGAAGTGTAACATGGCATAAAATGGCATCACCTATTGGCATTCTCATCACTAATATCTTCTCGTGATATAGGAATCTAGATTCATCATCACAGCTGAAGCAAAAATGGGTGCAAAAATCCCCATACTGTATGTGGTATAACAGGACCATTACTTTATTCTCTTTCAAGGCAAAATTTACTGGCAAGTAGCTTTGTTTGGTGATTGTATTTTTGTGGTCAATGCCTTCCTCATTGGGATTTGGAAATAACTGAGTGTTTCTGCCTTTGTTTTCCTTCTGGAAGATCAGGTGTAAGTGTATTTTGATCATGAGCTTAGCACTACATCTGTTTTTAGTGCCATGTGGCATGATGAGGTATGTCACCAGTTGTTGGCCAAGGGTGCTTTGTTCATCAAATATACTCAATATTTAGATCTTGTAGCGTATTCTGATTTTATTTCATCAATAGTAGCTTTACAGAAGATGATATGAAGGTCATTGTATATACCCTTCCAACTTTAAATTTTTAATTTGTTGTTTGTATATATTTTCTATAAATATAAGAACTAGCTGTAAGTTTTTTTTGAGCTGGTCAGTCAGTTTATTACGGACCTGGCCGGTTAGGGCCAGTTTGGTAACGAACCAGTCATTTCATGCATCAGGTTGACCTGTTCATTACCAAACGGGACCCCGGTCTGAGTTGACCACCGGTTCGGTATTCCTTTTCCATTGGCCGGTCAAACCAGACCGGTTTTCAAAACAATGCTTGGGACATAATGCACCTAGGGTGCTCCTAGGATGTACTCCCATGCTAGAGACGCTAAGAGGTCCACCGGTCACAAAGACACTTTGTGTGCTCCTAGGCTGGTTCTCGCATGGTGGAAGACGCAGATGGTCCTTGGGACGTAATGCAGCTGGGGTGCTCCTTGGCTGAACTCCCATTTTGTAGGCATGGGATGACCGTTGAGATACGTAATGCACCTGGGGTGCTCTTGGGTTGTACCCACTGTGTGGGAGATGCAGGTAGTTTGTTTGGCATGAGGTGTGCATCTGGGATGCTCTCTGTGTGATGATGAGATGATATGGATACGATGAGATGACATTAGGAGACGTAGGTGATTGTTGTGGAAATGTAATGTGTGGTCATGGGATGTACCTACTTGATGGATTTCTAGTAGAAATGATGAATACCTAGATGAGAGCTAGGCCTGCATCCAACATGAAAAACGGATGGCTATGTAGAACTTATTATGACGGATAGATTCAAGAAATTTCACTAATCAATGATCAACAAGATGAGGATTACTGCAGTAGCGACAATGATGATCCAATGTTGATGATGATGTTCCAACATTGAAGATGATCTAGCGATGATGACGTTGTCCAGAATATGTGTCCATAATGATGATGATTGTGGCGAGACAATACCTTCCTAGTTAAGAAGGAGTGTTTTTGTAAATGTAAGTTCAGAAGATATTCATTTGTATTTTATATTTATATTATTATTGTATTTTACTTGTACCTCCAACGGATATGTTTTTCCTCTGTTTGTGGATGTCATTATTATGTTTGGTCACGCTAGGTCACTGAGGTAAAACCTCCATTGAAGTCGGGGAAATAGCACCCCAAAAGATAAATGTAATTTGTATTATTTCTCTATCATTTGGACACACCTCTCACTCACTCAAGTTCGCATAAGCAGAGAGAGAAGACAAGTTCGCTGGAGAAGAGAAAGAGAGAGCTGCAGAAGACATCTTATATTTGGGTTTTCCATTTTGCTTGATATTGTATTAGTGACGAATCTATATTTGAGGAAGTTGTGGGGTTTTATCCTTTATGGTTTTCCCGAGGAAAACTATTATGTCTTTTTTTTGTGTGTGCTTGTTTTCTTTCAGTTAAAGATCCTAGTTAAATTGAATTAAAGTGCAAACTCTAACAAAACTATCTTCTGAACCTTGTTTTGACTAGAGTTGTAAGTGATGTGACTCTAGTTGAGAAGTGGTGAGGAAGGAAACCTTATGTCGAACACCTGAGAACATTTGGATGTGTTTCTTGGATGTGTTCTTTGATGAGAATGATTCAGGTATTAAGTTATTGAAGTATTTCTCTTCCTTCTTGCATAGTGATCCTTTGGATATTCTTGATGAATTTGGATCAACTATACCTTCCTTTGATGTTTTGACCAAATAGTCTACCTTTGTTCCTAAGTCAACTAGTAGTTGGTCTAAATTGACTGAAGATGTTAAAATGCATACACAGTCTCCTGAAACCAACTAAACTAGTTCATTGATACCTTGTTTTCCTCAATGGGATGCCAAGACTATTGAATTTGTTGGGCCTATTGTTGGTGATGCAATATTGGTCAGCATACCTAAAGTCAAAAACATCACGCCATTGTTGCCTTGATGGATTGTGTTCTCAAAACTTATGATCTTGACACCTATGTTAATGCTCAAGGACAACATGAATGGGATAAATATATTTCTGTTGGAATTTATTCTTTTCTAAAATAACACACTTGGGATTTAATTCCCTGACCACATGAATACAATGATGTGAAGTGTTGATGGGTCTACAATGACAAGTTTACCTTAAAAGGTGTTGTTGAACATCACAACGATCATCTAGTATCCAAGGGATTCTCTTAGAAAGAAGGCATCGATTGCATTGAACCCTTTGCCCCTATTGCAAATATGAACTCAATTCAATTGATTCATTTGCTTGCTCCTCATTTTGGATCGAAACTTCATCAAATGGATGTGAAAAGTTCTTTTTTGCATGGAGATTTGTCTGCAGAAATATACCTGGAGAAACCTCCTAGTTTTGTGATAGATCCTAGTCTTGTTTTTCAACTAAATAAATATTTAGCCCCACATGATTGGTTTGAGAATATTGATTGTTTTTTATCAAGCTTGTATTAAAACATTGTGAATTTTATCACAATATTTATGTATTATATGATCATGGCAATACTTTGATTGTTGCATTATATGTTGATAATTTAGTCATAACTTGAAAGAATGTCGACTTAATTTTGAGATTGAAGAAACAACTTGTAGATACCTTTGAAATGATTGACCTTGTTATTTTGCATTTCTTTCTAGGCATTCAATTTCTACAAATGAATGATGGTACTTATTTCTCAACTGAAATATGCTTTGGATCTTTTGAAACTATACAAAATGGATGACTATGAGTCTTGTGCTACACTTTTTCAATCGGACATCAAATTGTCTAAGGATTGTGACTCTCCCTAGGTTGACACAACTCCTTATCGAGGATTGGTCAATAACCTAATTTAATTAACTCATAGTAGGCTTGATATCTTTTTATTCATTGGTGTGGTTTCTCAGTTCATGTAGGATCCTAGAGAAATCCACTGAAAATATGTAAAGACAATTGTTCGATACATTAAGGGTACTTATCAATTTGGTATCAAATTTCGTTGTAGTACATATCCACTAGTTGGTTTCATTGATTCTGACTAGGCTAGAAATATTGATGACAAAAATTCCACTTCTGGTTATGTGTTTGTACTTACTTATGGACCCTTGTTCTGGTCATGTAAGAAATAGAAGGTAGTCACTCCATATACTACAAATGAAGAGTACTGTGATGCTATCAGTGCAAGTACTAAGGAAATTTGGATTTTTCTACTTTTAGAAGAGCTTGGTTTCCCTATTCAGCCATCAACTAAGTTATATATTGTGACAATCGAAGTGAAATTTAGGTTGTTGACAATCTTGTTACACATAGAAAAATGAAACATGTTGAACCTCATGTGCACTACTTGAGATAGTTGATACAAAACAATGTTGTTACTCTTATTTATTGCAGGTAAAATGATCACGTTGAAGATATCTTTATGAATCCTTTACCAAAAGATAAGTTTGTTAAACTTAGGGATATTCTTGGGCTTCAGATAGCTGCAATTATGGGGAGAGTTCAAAGAACATAATTTCAGCTCTTGAACCTCCAAAGTGTTGTGCTAATGGGGGGGGTGTTGGAACCAAAGGTTATGTAGGTTCATCACAAAACTAGATCTTCTAAAGATAGTCAATCAAAATTCCATAGTCAACTGGCAGACCAATTGATTACCATAGAACTCAACTATATGCTTAACTAAATGGTTGATTCATTGATTGAATGGATGGTTGATGGGGAAGTCAATTGACTGGTTAGATCTACTAGAACAACTAACTAATCAATGGAACTTTGTGGTCTTTTAGAAAACTATTAAAACCGAGGACCCTTACTTGTGGACTAGATCTTCGTTGATTCAATGAAGTTTGTTAGATCTGGATACTATAAAAGAATGACCCTATGAGTTGTATTGATATGGATAATTGTAGTGCAATAATGCATTGTGATGTCTTATAATAATTCAGTGTGCTTAAGTGTTGTAAATGATCTATTTCCACACCAACTTTGTTCTTGGAATATATTTATCCCTTTGTCTAGTTGTTCAGAATGTTTTCCCAACATGGGATAGATTGGTTGAGGGGCATACTGGATGGTGCTGGGAAAGAGAATTCGAGGGGTGTAGTTTGACATGTAGGGAGGTGGATGAGCATAGAGGTCAAGAGATGTTGTGGATGAGGTAGGTGGAGAAATAGTGTTGGAGTGACATGGTGGCAGAAGTTGATAGGAAAATGGGGGGTAATGGGCATAATGCAGGGATGTGGAATGGAGATTTGATGAAATAATGATAGGGGACATGGGAAATATATTGAAAGGGTATGATGACATGATATGGAGAAGGGGGGTCAATGGGCATTGTAGTAGAAGATGAGGTAGGGGGATCAAGGGCATGGGTACAATAGAGGGGGAAGGGGTGTTGGTGGGAAAAACTATAGAACCCTGGTTAGGGGTTGTTGATGGGGTATGGTATTAGAGAGGTGCATTGATGAAGGGTAGGGAAGAGCAGTAAAGGTGCATGTTGACAAATGGTGGAGAAGGGGACTCCATGGGTGCATTAATGAGGCATGGGAAAGAGGGGTAAAGGAGCATATTTATAAGTGGCGGATAAGGGGACTCTAGGGGTGCCACGGATGAGGGGTGGGGAAGGGAAGTCCTGGTTTGTATATGTGATGGTGGGAAGGGGGTTCAAGGGTTGTAGTTGTGATGGGTGGGAAAGGGGAATTGGGGGGTAGTTGAGAAAGGCGAGGAAGGGGGATCAAGTGTTGCAAGTTGGATGGGGAGGTGTATGGAATAGAGGGTCAAGTGGTGTAATGGAGGGGGATGGGAAAGGAGATTCAAGGTGTGTAGTTGTTGGTGGTGGGGAGGTAGATGGGAAGGGATTTCAAGGGGTGTGGTGGTAGATGTATTTGGGGAAAGGAGTTGGAGGGGTGAAATGGAAGGAGATGTGGAAAGGGAATTCAAGGTTTTGATGGAGTGTGGTGGGGTGGAGAAGAGGGATGAAAATTTGTGGTGGTAGTCAATGGGGAAGGGGGGTTGAGGTGCATGGTGGTAATGGGTAGGGAATGTTATAAAATAATAATGATGATGCACACAAACTATCACGTAATAGGAACACACATTTTTACAATGGAAACCATATATAAAGAAAACCACAACTAGTTAGATATCTATTAGTCCTGTTTTCTGCCAACATTGGCTACTTTTGGAATCTTATAATGGAGTTACTCAATACTTTTAATAGGATTCATTACATTCTAAAACCATGAGAAAATACCATGGGTTACCCGAAATCGTGGGCCTATAAACCACTAATGGTAAACCCTATTGATTGAATCAAGGTTATCTTTAATCACTTTATAACTAAGTCAAGATTAACTTAGACCATTCCCCCATTAAGATTGATTTGGGGTAAGCACCAACCCCCCTCAATGTTTTTAACCAGGTATCAATAATAACAACATTCCCCCATCTTTAGTATATCTAAATATACATTAGACTTTACATAGGTGGCATACCATGCCAAGGGTACACATGCCTAAATAGGTCTTATAGTTTCATGCCCATTTACATTGTGATTAATTCAAGCTTCATAAAAAAATTTGTACAAGAGTATGTGATGCAATAAACATCCACATGCTTCTTCACTTGCATCCATCTCTATTGTAGTGAGCCAAATCAAGCACTCCTTAATTGGGTATTTATTCGTCCATTATATTCCATGTGCTTCTCCAGTCAATGATGATGCATATACTCTACATGCTTCTCTAGCATTAAAACCCTAGCTACTCTTGTGAGGATTTCAAGCTAACCTCACCATGATACCACATGTTAGAAAATAATAATGACAATTCACAAAAACAAGTGCATAAGTGGACCATGTGTTTTTACCATAGAAACCCCATAAAGAGGGGACCACCATGATTATATCTATTAGTATTGGCTACCTTTAAAATTATCCACTTTTGGAACCTTACAGTGGAGTTAAACCTTGAAATAGGATTCATCACATACTAAAATGATTAACAATAAACCAAGTCAAGACTAACCTAATAGGGAAGTGGGGTCCATGCACATAGTGACTAGTGATTGGGATGGGGCGTCAAAGGGAATTGTGGTGGGGGGTGGGGAAGGTGTGTTAAGGGCCATGGTATATAGTGTATGTGGTGGAGCAGTGGAGCAATGTTACAACAAAGGATGTAGATTGAGGAGTGTAGTGTAGGAGGGTAGGGTGGGCTAGGGGTGGTTAGATTTTTTTTAGTAAGGAAAGGTGATTATGCGTGTTTATATCTTGATGAGAAGATATAGAACATGGTTTTGGTGGCACACTATTTTGTGCCCCCAGTTTTGGTGGCACATGGTTTTGCACCCATGGTTTTGGTGGAACATGGTTTTGTGCCCACAGTTTTGCATGTATTGGGTGTTATTAAAGAAGAATATTTCCTCATTGTTTAGTCACACAAGAGATATTCACTCATCGTGAGAGGGAGAAGGGTCTGTGTTTGGTAGTGAGATTTAGCGAAGGTGCACTATAGTAGTGATTCTTTGTATTTCGGCCCAATAGTGACCAAGAAGAATAAAAGAACCAGTTTGTTGGTTTTCCCCAAAGGTAGTGGGGTTTCCAGGGTAAATTTTTTTGTTTCATGTATGGTTTTGTTTCTTTTCTTTTATTCTTTATATTTTATTAGTGTTTCACTTTATTATTATCCATCCCTGCTGAAGCTTATAATAATAAATAATCGGTAACCTGAGATAATTTTTACATGCTATCAGAGCGAGGTTATTTAAACAGTCCTTGGGGAAACATATATTTGTTGGAATATTGGATTTGCATGTGTTTAAGGATCGATAATAATGGCAGGTGAAAATTTCCAACCATGTCTCTCCAATACAAAGTATAAGGATGTGTAGTATATCGACAGTGGAGCATCTAGTCATATGACTGGACTGTAAATATTTGATTCAGAGATCACTACTCCCTATGAATCGCCATGAGATCTCAAGCGGTATGAGTCTCAATAGCATTATATACTCATAAAAATAGAGACTCAAACAACTAGATATGCATTTACCAACTGAAATATAAATGCAATCAAACACATAAACAACAGATGTACCTTGGAACCCTTTCGAGAAAAACCAGCTAACTATGGGGATATCTTCTCTCTCGATCCTAGAACATATAGATATGTAAATGATAATACAATACAAGATAACCTCATCCGGTAACTCAATCCCTCTGAAAACACGACAGACTCTAAATTTGCATGCATCCAGTTGATGCATGCACTGAAGAAGTAAGCCCTAACTGCCAAACTCGATCTGAGTGCTCTGAAGGTGCCTCTGACTGATCGTCCCTCTCTGTATCTAACTGCTCTGATATGCTCACTCTGAAGACTTCCCTCTGATGAAATTGGCCTCCTCTGCATGCACAAGTGCACCCTCCTTTCTGGATGTCAAATGCTCGTACTTGTCTGGATCTCATTATATCTGAGCTCTGATCGGCCCTAACCTTCCTCCAATGTTGAGGAAAGGCTATCCTGGAAGTCTCAGACTCTGAATCAAATAATCCATCTCACAATGAGCTTCTCCCTCCTTGGGAAATGCACCCTCCTCCAAGATAAATTGACCTCCTCCAATCTGATCAGGAATCACACTGATGAGGTATCTGAGCTCACAGTAATGGGTGTCTAGCAACTCTGGAATTGAAGGTCACTAATGTAGCTTAGATCTGACCTTCCTAGCTCCTACAGCAACTCCTCTCTCTCTCTCTCAGAAAGTCACCCCACATGTATAGCTACGCCCTCCTCACTCTAGCAGTATCTCTCTCTAACAATGCAACTGAGTAACCTCATCCGGGGACCCCCTGCCTCTATATATAATCTCATCGATGAATTAGTTTTACCAAAACCCTAATTCTCGGTGCATGCAAAAGTTGCGTTTGCATGCATTCAATGATTGCTGACAGGTCATGCAAAACTCATGCATGCAAAGGTCAAATCACCCCGGAAGGTCCGCATGCAGCCACCACTAGGCTCATGCCACTGAGTAGAGTGTATATCACCCTCTACTCCATACTGATGCCTATACAACTAATGTACCTCTGTGCAAGGCATCTGAATCATGGAGAACATCCTGAAGTTACCATAATCTAACACTCCCTCTTAACGAGGAAAGTCCTGACACTGATGCCTAGATCCATCAAGTCCACTGTGGCTGAGACTGGTCTAGCTGATCTTCCTGACATTTCTCTCTTACTTGAAGAACTCTGATCAATCTCCATAAGTGTGGCTTCGGAGAATCCCTCCGATCAACCACTGTTGACTCTGCCACTACACTTTGACTCAGACTCCCTCTGAGTCTCTGCTGGTGTAACCAATCCTGAAATCCTATGTCTAGTGGATCTACTGCTCTGTAGGTCATTTTCCTATGACCCTGAGTTGACTCAGCTCTATAAGTCAACTCCCTCTATCTCTGAAGTGACTTAGCTCTCTCCTGAGCCAATTCCATCTCAACCATGTCATACCATCTCACTCTCTAAATGGTGCCTGCATGAGTAGCATGCCCATCCATCTGATATAGGCAGATTGCCATTGATTAGACTGATAAGTACAATAATTGATATGTTTTTTTATTTTCTGTCCTTGTTGGCTATAACTAACCCAGAGATTTTCTTATAAGACCCAGGTTCTTTGCAATTTCCCTTTGACCAACAAAACCCCTTCGCACCAGCCCTTTCGGCAACAACCTGCGAGCAGGTTGAGGTCTCACCTGAGGTGTATCTATGGGGTACTGCGGAACCAGGTTTCCATAGTAAGTGATAAGTTGCTTGGACGGACGTACTGCGCAACACAACGGAGAATATGTGCTACGAGGTGAGACTGCACAACGATGGGAAACGCTGCGGTCTGCACCACTATACTCTTCTACCGCAGGACTTCTACTGAAGCTGCAATCAATCCAACTTTATTCTATACTTGGATTATCTTGAAAATGCTTAAGGAACTGAAATGAATATCACTCATCCATTCATTCATGCGCTTAACTGACTATTCTTCTAACATTCATTCATTAAGTCGGGGTGCTGCGATTTGAACATATATGACTATACAATCCAACTATGAAGCATTCGTTTATTGCATATAGGAAAGTATTTAACCAAATGACTGATTCACAGTCTCCAAACACAATACTAAATGTTTATCGTTCATCTGTTCATACAGAACTTAATATATCATCTCCATAATTCTTATGAAGGAAAATGCATATCAAAGTTCTCTCATAACAGCATGCAAGGAAACACAAAGAAGCATTCATTCATAAATCACAATCACACAACACGAGATTTAATGTGGTTCACTCCCCCAGGTGGGAAGCGACGTCCACAAGAATGGTTGGTAATATATTTCTTTAAAAGGGGTGGGGACAACCATTCTTAGTATGCGCACTCAGCTGCATACTCTCCTTCCTCTCAGATAGGTCTCTGCGCACACAGCTGCAGATCCTTTACAATCTTCTTAGCTCAGAGAGATTTTACACAACAACAACAAAAGTAACCCCAAAACGTAATGTAAACCCATCCCATACAAAATTTTCTTCTTAAATAGATCATGCCTCTAAGGTCATGTCTTTACAAAGCCGAAGACCTAAACCCAAAACCCTTAGGCTTTACAAAACTGCGTCGGTTTCCCTAAACCGGCTTGCTGGCATCTGGCAGCGTCTTCTTCATCGTGGTGGTTATCCACATCTTCATTCTGTCGCTATCAACCTCCTTGTCGCACGCGTGCCAAAAGATCTCTTTCACCGAACCGTTCATCTCTAACGGTTTCGCCCACCAGGCGTGCCAAGACGTCGCTTTCCTCAACAAACTCATGCATTGGCCGCCTTCCTGATTTGCTCGTGCCCTCCGCTTGGCACTCCTGGAGCATCTTTCCAAACTTAGACCATTACTAGTCCATCCGATACTTGCACCTGATCCTTGTCCAGCACTCCGCTTTGCTGGCTCCACGTGTCCTCACTGCTTCGCAACACTGCTTCCTTGCAGCGCTGGTCTTTGCGGTGCTTCCAAAACTCGGATGTTGTGCACAGCTTTGCAGCACCCTCAATACTTAGACAAAATCATATTTTTGAGCTGCTCTCAGCTCAGCTTTCCCTGCTTATCAAACAAAAAGGTGTTACCAAAACTTTGTCTCAACCTGGGCCCAACATGCCCCTAACACTTACATGTGGCTCATCCCCGAGCCACTTGCTGCTTCGGTCGTCTCACTCTGCTCCGTGATCGGTGGAACTAGTTTGGCCGCGAACTCATTATATGCACCGAGCAACTACTCCAATGCTTCTCTTGTATCCTATTCAACTTGCTATACTATTTCAAGCAGTGCTGGAGTTATCTCTTCTCCAATCTGTCCCTGTACCTGCTCCTGGTTGTCGCACAGTTCCTTCAGCTTATCTTCTATCTGCTGCGACACTGCTGTAGCATCCTCAAGGAGTTGCTATGACTAATTGTCCATCTCAGTCTCTTTCTCTCTTAATTCCTGGACTTGCTTCTTCAAGCCTGATACTTCCTTATACCTAGATAGCCTCTCCCTGGGTGGAAGAGCCTTGAGCTCTGCGTCCAACTTCTCTAGCGCAGTCTTCTTTTCCTTTACCACGGTCTTTACCTGCAGTAGCCCCTGATCCTCTTCAAGGGCAGTGAATGCATTTGAAACTTTTTCCAAGATATCTTAGCACTTAGCCATGCCACTTGTTATGTTCTGCGCAGCGGCACTGAAAGCTTGCTCTCTTCATTGCTGCTCAGTTAATGGCGTCTGCTTATTCAGTTTATCCTTCAACGTGGCAATATCGGCCTCATAATAAATCTCTTTATCCTACATCTCCGACTGTAAGGATCTCACCTTACCTCCGGTCCTCAGAACTGTGTCTGAAGGATCATCATGGAGCTCTATACCTTCAATATCCTGGGCAATAGTGGATATGGTATTCTCCAATTGTTTCCAGCGGTCCTATTCATCGCGCAGCTCCATGTCTGTGCGCAACTCGAGCTGTCTGTTTGCTGCGGTGAGCTCTGCTTGTGCCTTCATCAACTCTACCATTCGTTCATGCATCTCCTCGACAATCTGCATGTGGATGAAGTGCAAGCCTGGTAAGGGAATTTTGGCCAAGTCAAGCTCTACTCGCTCGACACCCTTTGTGTCCAGGGAGACCTGTTTTGTCATTGGCAATGCAATAGCCAATGGGTCCACATGGACAATCCTGGTCTTGGACGACAACGTTATGGCTAGCTGCGGCAGTGTTTGTTGCGAGGTTCCTGCCGACCTCCCTTCAGCTCCTACTCCGCACAGCAAGGTTATGCTCGTTTGGACCTCATCCATTTTCTTCATAAGGCCTTGCAGTGCGAGCCTGGTCTTTTGCAGGTCATCCTACGTGACCTGATCCTTTTTGTCTTTGTCAGTCATGAGCTCCTGCATTTGTTCTGAGACTCTTTCTGCTATCATGTCAAAGTTAGCTTCGTTCAGCACTGTCTCAGTTTGAGTCTTTGTGGCCTTCATCTTCTTCCGCGCCTTCGGCTCCTGTGAGGTCTCAGGCTCTTTTCGCTTTCCTGTTTCTTCAACAATTGGGCATGACAGCGGGATTGGGTCATCTTCTTCAGATTCTGTCTCAACATCCATGACTTCCACATGGAAGTCGACGGGCCTGTCCTTCATGAGGGCTTCAATGTCCTCCTCATACATATGGTAGTTACCTGGGTACCATTCTAGCTTCTTCATTCTCGCCTTGGGTGAAATGAAGATACATCGCATGTCAGCCTGAAAATCAAGAATGCGAATGTACTTCGACATTACCTGCTTTATGATGTGGGCTGTATGGATAATCGCATTGTGCAGCTGAGTGTAATATTGATAGAAAACCTCAGCTGTCGCTCTACATTGATATTTGCCTAGAGGTTGGCATACCGGAATCCTCTGGGATCATTGGTTTCTATATTGACACCCACATAGTCCCTTGGCTCCTTCCATCCAAAAAAGGTGATGAGGATGATCAGCCATGTGAAGTGGAACTGTCCGTCATTTTCCTGGGTATCATTGAGCTCATCCAAGAACTCATTCAGAAGATATTAACACCAATTGAACTTGGTGCCTTTAGCTGCTGCAGCACCAAGTAATACTGCGCCCGCAAGCACCTCCGGTGGCCTAGCTGTTCTGAGGATTTTTACTGCAAGCAACTGTGTAACAAATTTTGTCGTTCTGTCTTCAATTTCTTCTGTGGGAAAGCCTCTTTTCCCTTTCACCAATGCTTGGCTTTTCTTCATCTTTTCGACAGCTTCTTTTTCCTTGCTCTTGTCTTGGAAGAACTGCTTGGGATCCTTACCGCGCTTGCTGAGGCCTGTTATGCGGTGGATCAAAGCAATGTTGACATCAATATTTTTGTCTAGCCACAAGTATCCCTAGTGGATTCGTGCCATCAGTGTGTGAACCATGGCATTAACTTCCGGTGAGCGATCAAAATGTGGCAACCTGATCAGGTTCAACAATCCTGACTGAACTACTAGTGTCAGCCAGCTTTCGGCAACCAAGTTAAATGTTCCCTTGTCATCTTTCTTCCAGCACATGTACTAGTCAGGTTGGAACTGTGGGTATTTAGGTGCATGGGGTTCTTCCTTTTGCACCCCCAGGAGGTCAAAATCTTCCCATTTACAGTTTGGGATCTTTCCAAGCAGGTTCTTGTCAACCTCTACATGTTTTGAGATTGGCGACAATGGGATTTCATATTTAGCACTCTTGACCAATTTAAAGACTAGGGTGTCCAACTCCCGTGGTGATATATATTCGGGTGTCAACTTCAGAGATTCCTTTTGAAAAACCGACAATCTTTGCGCCGTCTGGCCTATCTTTAGAATCTTGCTTCGTGGTGCTGTTACGTCTTTCCCTTTATCTTTCCCTTTGTCCTGCATGATTGGAGTATGACGAGGTGATCTCCTAACTACTTGATCTGGTTCGAGTATAATATTCTTGGCAGGGGTTTTCATTAACCCTGCAATCCCCCTGTGCTGAAAGACTTGGATTGCTTCTTGAAGTGTAAGCTCTTCTTCTTTGTAGGAGGGTTCGGACATTCACTGGTTAGCTAACGTTTGTGATAGTCAGATGATAGAGGGATATTAGCTCTAGGAATGATCGCAAGAAAATTCTAAGTGTTTGGTAACGCCCGCGAGTCCTTATGTGGCGTTATTTATAGGCACAACTGGGTCCTCCCCGCACCTCCCAATAGCTAGATGAGCATTTAATGTGGTGTCCATTGGCCAATTTGAGCAAATCATTCTATCTCTTCCGTCGTCAGCATGTTCAGAATGGCTATATTTCCTTTAAATGCTCAAGCGGTTCGTTGCAACGATCACATAATGGCTATTTTTCTAAGTGCTATGCAGAGCTGCACAGTAAGCCATCTGCGATCCTATGCAGTTACTTCACAGTGTTACTATTTTTCAACTGCGCAATTCTCTCTCTCTCCCTTTTTTTTTTTTTTCTCTCTGCGCAACTTCAGCAGTGCTGCACAGTACACACATTGTCCTACTTAACATACATGTACATACTCCTTGTCATTTCCAATGTCCAATTTCAAGTGTACCTAACACTTGGAAATCTCTTTCTCTTCCTATCATTGAGGATTCTGCGGAGCAGGGATGTCATGATACAGCTTTAGCCTGCTTCCATTTATCAAAGTTGGTAGAGTATCTCCAGCTAAGTTGGCTAACTGGACTACACCAGTGTTAGTAACATGTATTACAGTATATGGACCAAGCCAATGCATCTTAAATTTACCAGGAAATTTCATGAATTTGCTATCATACAGGAGGACTAGGTCACCTACCTGAAAGCACTTGTTCTTTATATGGCGATCATGCCAAGCTTTCTCGTGGCCTTTCTGAGCTTGTTGGTGGAAGCCGGGAATGAAATGATCTTCCTCCAACCCAACAAGGTGTAGCAACCTTTCTTCTAATGCTGCACGGTATGCCATCCCTGTGAACGTAGTTATCCTCAAACTGGGGACAATGTACTCCATTGGCATTATAGCCTCCTGCTCATAAGCCAACTGAAAAGGTGTATGTCCTGTCAATTTCTTGCATGTGGTCCTGTATGCCCATAACACAGAGCAGATGCGCAAATCCCAATCATCTCTATTTACATTGCAAACCTTAGTCAGTGCATTATCCAGTATTTTATTAAAAGCCTCAACAGTGCCATTCGCCTGTGGATGATATGGAGTACTGCGCTGATGACGAATGTGGAATTCCTCTATAAGTGCCTCAATGGTTTTGTTCAAAAAATGAGTACCTTGGTCACTCATCAAAATCTTTGGGAAGCCAAATCTTGACAATATTTCTTCAAAAATGAATTGCGCAGCAGTATTGGCACTGCAGTCCTTTACTGGCTTTGCTTCTGCCCATCTGATGAGTTAATCAGTAGCAGTAATAATATACCTCGCACCAGTTCTTTTCCCTGGTGGGTTTATAGGACCCACAAAATCAATTGCCCATTTCTCAAATGCATGCAAGGTCAACTGTGGATTTAATGGCATCTCGTCTCTTCGTGAAGGTTTCCCTCTCCTCTAACAGACATCACAGTTCCTACAGTATTCTTTGGAATCTTTGTGGATCGTGGGCCACCATAGCCTTGCACGCAATATTTTATGTGTAGTGGCCCTTCCAGCATAGTGACCTCCCACGATCCCTGAATGCGCATCTGCTAGAATAAATGGTTTCTGATGATCTAGTACGCATCTGCGAGGACTTCATCCGGCCCGAGTTTGTATAACTGGCCTGCAATTATAGTGAAGTCTGCAGCACACACCACTAGCTGTTTCTTCTGCTGGACAGATAATTCCTGTGGTGCCAGCCCTGTTGTTAGGAAATTAATGATATCCTTATAATAATCATCGGCAACCTGTATAGAAAATAACTGCGCATCCGGAAGACTGTCTTCAATGTTCGTTGTCTCTTCTCCTGACGCAATCCTTGATAGATGATCAAGTCCCAAGTTCAGTCTACCTGGATTAACAACAATCTAAAAATCATATTCCTGGAACAGCAACAGCCATCGGCATATGTGCCCCCCTAACACTGGCTTATTGACCAAGTATTTCAACGTAGAATGGTCAGTGAAAATAAGGAAGTGCACACCAAGCAAGTAATGCCTAGATTTTTGTAGTGCATATACCATTGCAAGGCCTTCCCTCTCGGTAGAAGTATAGTTATTTTCTGTTGTTGAGAGCTTCCTGCTTGAAAATGCAATAGGGTGGTCAATACCTCCTTCTCCTGGCTGAGCTACTACAATACCCAAGGCAATGCATGATGCGTCAACATGGACATGGAATGGCTTCGTCCAGTCTGGAAAGACTAGAATCGGTGCAGTCGCCATCTTTTCTTTTAATGTATCAAACCATTGTTCGCATTCCACTTTCCAGATGAACAGTGCGTCTTTCTTTAGCAGTTTTTCCATTGCTGTGGTTATCTGTGCATAACCCTTTATGAATTTCCTGTAGTATCCAATATGGCCTAAGGTAGAGCGCAACATCTTGACTGAGGTTGGTGTTGGCAAGTTCACAATAATGGCAATCTTTGCAGGATCCACCATCAATCCCTGCTTACAAACAATGTGCCCAAGTAGAATGCCATAAGGAACACAAAAAATACACTTCTTTAGATTTAAAGAGATCTGATGCTGTCGACACTTCTCAAGCATCATTCTAAGGTTCGCACAATGGTTCTTCAATAGGCCAAAGATAGTCCAATAATAAAAATATGCTTCGAGGAACTTATGCATAAACTCTTTGAATGCTGCGACAACCACTACGGAAAATATCGCAGGTGCGTTCTTCAAGCCAAAGGGCATTACTGTGTACTCGAACGACCCCCATTCTGTATCAAAAGTTGTCTTATGCCTGTCTGCGGGATCAATCCTTATCTGATGATACCCGGAAAAACCATCAGTAAAAGAATAGGCCTCATTCCCTCCAACATTGTCAAGCACTTCATCTGTAAAAGGAGTGGGGAATGGGTCGTGCATAGAAGCATCATTCAGTTTTCTGAGATCCACACAAATCCTAATCTCACCCTTCATTTTCTTGTCTTGAACGACCATGGGACTAATTGACTCGGATTCCTCGACAGGTTCAATGATTCTTGCTTCTAGCATCTTCTCCAGCTCTGCGTGCACTCTTTCTTTATAGCACGGATTTAATCTGTATGGTCTCTACTTGATAGGATTTGCACCTGGCTTCAAAGGTATTTTCATGACTCCTAGATCTCCCAGAATTCCTTTCATTTCTATAAATTTTGTCAGAAACAACTCATGATACTCATGCAAGGTGTCTGCGATCTCTACAACAGTCTGATCGTCCCAATAATCTCCGATTGCTACAAACTTCGATTGTTCGCTTGTGCCAATATTCAACTTCTATGTCTTTACTGGTCCGCTCATATCTAGGATTTCTGGTATGTTTATGTTGCGCAGATCATCATAATCATCTTCATTTCTATCGTCAATGTCTTCAACTAAGTTGTAACACTCGATAAGGTGTTCTTCATGTTTCTTCCATTCCGACTGTAGGTTCGCAGGGAAGGTATCTGCCCCGAAGAATTCCTCCAATGTCATATTTCTGTGAGGACAGTCTTCCCTAAATATGCATTCCTTAATTATTTGCAATGCCTCATGGATCAGCGGGTTTTTGTCCTCGAAACTAAAATCCCTCTGGAAGTTCGCAGTCAACATTTCCCAATCAGTGGTTTCTCTACGCAACTTTAGGTCTAGGTACCATTTCTTTGGAATGTCGTTCTCCAGGGTATGCATGAATAGGTGTACCCATTCTTCACGTGGCCTTTCCAGCCATGCCTGTGAACAAACTTCAATATGCTGACTAGGATCTGTCTTTCCATTAAACTTCTGAAAGGGTAGAGTAACCCTATCGGCAAATCGAATCTGCATCTTAATCTTGCATTGGTCCCAAGTGGTCAATGTTTGCTTGTGTGCAACCCACCATCCGGCAGGTGTGCCACAAAATTCCATATCCAATGCTAGTAATATGTTCTCATCTGCAATAGTTGCAGTGTATTCTTGGATGAAAGTATAAACATTAGCAGAACCATCATATTGGGAATAGGACTTACCTCCTTCCCGATCTAGCGCAGTGATTTCATAACCTACGCGCACCTTCTTGCTGATACTTCATGCATCCGGATTTGCCAATTTTCTAGCCCTGCCTCCGAATCAGAGACTCAAGAGATGTCACATCTCCAACTGAGTGTGCCATCTGCGGTAGGATTAATGTAATCTTCCTGGTTTGCTGTGAGATGGTATAGTCTGTCCAAGTCTTGAGCCTTGGATTCCTCCTGAATCGGCTTGCTGTATCTGTCACCATCTGTAGGATCCAACAGTGCGATGACCCTACGATGCTTTCCTTCAAATATCATCTTCTTCATTTTTAAGTTAATAATAGCCAAGTTATCCATAGCACAGTCAATTCCTAGCAGTGCAGGAAAAGGCTAACTATCATCCACAAT
Organism: Larix kaempferi; assembly: GCA_027924585.1. Classification (NCBI taxonomy): domain Eukaryota; kingdom Viridiplantae; phylum Streptophyta; class Pinopsida; order Pinales; family Pinaceae; genus Larix; species Larix kaempferi. The sequence continues at coordinate 51,555 of BSBM01001593.1, forward strand.
CTCGATAACTTCAAAGTCTGTATGACTTTGGACTCCATCAATGTCGACTATCATGTCAGCTAACTGGCCAAACAGTATGACTTTCTCTTGGTTATCCATTCTCAACTGGATAGGTGACCGTGACAACTTTGGTCGACCCATCTGCTGCCATGTCTGCTTAGTTAAGACATTTACTTCTGATCCCAGATCAAGGATGACTTCATCCATTTCAAAATCTCCTATCTGCGCAGTAAGCCTCATTTCTCAGCCTGTTCTTTTATGCTTCCTTATGCGATGTATTGCGCTGTCAGAAGTCTTTGTTCCGGTCTGCAGCTCATATTGGTTTATGAGCTTCTACAACTATGGCATTTTCACTTTTCAGTAGCTTCATGCAGCTTCGCAGGAACTGCGCAACAGAAGTACTGACATCCGTCGCAGTGCTTGTTTTGTCATAGGCTGCTGGCATGTATTCAACATGCGGTGGTTGACTGTGCAACGGGATCCTCTGTGTTTCTATTGATGGCTCTCTGAAGCTATCTCGCGCGTCGATAAAGACTTCCTTGTTCTTTTGTAGGTCGAGAGCAGGTATTTTTCCCAGAGATTTCCTTATCCATTCTGTCTCAAGAGGATACCGCTTCGTGTGAGCCTCCCCTGATGTGGAAGCTTCTGCTCCCATATCGCGGCCTGTCTGAGCGCCACTACACATCACCACATTGATGCTCAGGTTTTCTTGCCTTTTCTCTACTGCGATCCACTAGACGTTCGTGTTTGGTGCGTCTGTCCGTCTTCTTTTCTACATTTCCACCTCTAGTACTGGGAAATCTTCAATAACATGCTCAAATAATTTACAATAATTGCACGTAGTGCATGGGTTAACACAATCTCTAGATACGTGACCTGGCTGGCCGCAATTATAACAAATGACCTGGCCGCAACCTCTTCCCTGCTCCGGGCCAGGATTTCTTCCTCTGCCGCGGTATCCACCACCACAACCTCTGTTAAGATTTAATATGCTAAGATAGAAAATAGTAGCATTACATTCCATTTCACAATAATAGCATATACAGGATCACTGAAGAAACAACAAGCACAGCATAAACACAAGAGACACAGATTTATCTTGGGAAACCCTCATGGGATAGAAAACCAGCAAACTTCCTCAATATAGATGACCAACAATATACAAAGGTGCAAACCAAAGACTTGATCTCCTCCTCCTCCATAGCAGACCTCTCTCTCACAAGTGTGCTACATTTCAAGTGAGGGAAGTGTGTGTATAATGAGGAACACACCTCCTCTATTTATACACATCTCTGACTTGTACTTTATATTAACTAGGTCGGCCCCAACTTTACCACTGGGTTAAACACCCCACTACAACTGACTGGGCCGACCCCACTACGGTGGTCTAACAACCCTTTGACCCACATAACACATATAGGGCCAACCCCCACTAGGGAATTCTAATAACCCAAGTTACCACATTCCGACGGAGGAATAAACATCTCTGGATATACAATAAGATCTTCACGGAGGAATGAAACATCTCTAGAATAATAAAGTACAAATATAATATTCTTAGAAGTTACAATATCTCAACACTCCCCCTTAACGAGAAGGATATTATAACAGCATCTGCATGAGCAAGGAGTCATCAACATCATACATGATACATCTATAAATCATTGGAAGCTTTCTCAACATCATCAGTAACTCAAGTAGTTACTGGAACATCTTCAATACTGGAACATCAACATCTTCAGTACTAAGTCTTTATCTTCTGCAACACTCGAACAGCTATAGCAACATCAACATATAGATCCTCACGATCATCAATATCGTCATCGCACGATCATCAGCATCGTCATCACACGATCATCAGTATCGTCATCACACGATCATCAGCATCATCATCATACGATCATCAGCATCATCATAACACAATCATCAGCATCGTCATCACACGATCATCAGCATCATCATCACACGATCATCAACATCGTCATCATAGATCATCACGATCAGCAACATCGTCATCTAGATCATCACAATCAGTAGCATTTTCATCTAGACCATCACGATCAGCAACATCGTCATCTAGACCATCAGTATTAGTATCCACACCAATACAAGTATACACATCATCAGTACAAGTATCCTCATCAATACAAGTATCCTCATCAATACAAGTATCCTCATCAATATATATCATCAATACAAGTATACATACAAGTATCCTCATCAATATATATCATCAATACAAGTATACATACAAGTATCCTCATAAATACAAGTATCCTCATCAATACAAGTATACATATCATCAATACAAGTATCCTCATCAATACAAGTATCCTCATCAGTCAAGTATACACAATAGCAGCATACTCTGCAATACACATGATCCTTTCTTTCGGAATTATGGGATCAATCACAATCATGTTTAAGACTATCCTTCCTTTCAGAATTAAGGGATTTACAGTCTAAGGATGATTAATCCCACTCAATCTCTTTTAAGACAATCCTTCCTTTCGGAATTATGGGATTTACGGTCTAAGGATGATTAGTCCCACTCAATCTCTTTTAAGACAATCCTTCCTTTCGGAATTATGGGATTTACGGTCTAAGGATGATTAGTCCCACTCAATCTCTTTTAAGGAAATCCTTCCTTTCGGAATTACGGGATTTATGGTCTAAGGATGATTAGTCCCACTCAATCTCTTTTAAGACAATCCTTCCTTTCGAAATTACGGGATTTACGGTCTAAGAATGATTAGTCCCACTCAATCTCTTTTAAGACAATCCTTCCTTTCGGAATTACGGGATTTACGGTCTAAGGATGATTAGTCCCACTCAATATCTTTTAAGACAATCCTTCCTTTCAAAATTACGGGATTTACGGTCTAAGGATGATTAGTCCCACATGTCCACTAAGGACTTCATTCTCAAAGACCATACGTCTACAAATCAATTCAAGGGACCGAAGTCTGGGGACGATACAATCCCCACCTGTCCACTAAGGACTTCATTCTCAGGGACCATATGTCTACAAATCAATTCAAGGGACTGAAGTCCGGGGACGATACAATCCCCACCTGTCCACTAAGGACTTAATTCTCAGAGACCATACGTCTATGGATCAATTCAAGGGACCGAAGTCCGGGGATGATACAATCCCCATCTGTCCACTAAGGACTTCATTCTCGGAGACATATGTCTACGGCGCACTTTAGGACTGAATTCCAGGGATGATCCAATCCCCACATGTTCACTAAGTACTCCATTCTCGAATACATATGTCTACGGCTCACTTTAGAACATGTGTTCAAGGATGATGCAATCCCTCTTCTTTCTCGGAAACATCTGTCTATGGATCCTTTTACAACATATGTTCAAGGATGATGCAATCCCCTTGTCAACTTAGATCCTTTCTGAGGACCATCCACCAACCTTTCTATCGGCAACACCAATATAGGTATCCACATCATCGACCTCACTGTCGATGCAGGCAATCTCATCATAAGTGACCACATCACTCCCCCTTTCGAGGAGGGTCCTTCCAAGCTTGTCTCGAAAATACTCAAACTTTTCTTGAGGTAGGGGTTTGGTTAGTACATCGGTAAACTGTTACAAATTCGAACTTTATAGTTCCTTTCTACACCATATCATGGAACACTGGATTCTCTGCCATCTTGATACAACTTTGTTTGTCACATAGGATCACAGTTGGGTCTATCTCTAAGTCAAACAATCCAGAAGCCATACTGCTTCACAACTAGCAGAACAACCAGCCATATATTCCGCTTGTGCTGAGAACCACACTAGACTACTTCTAGCTAAACCACGAGATCATGGCTGGTCCCAAACAATAACATCCTCTCGATGTGTTCTTCCTGTCTGATACACTTTCTTCCCAATCAACATCTGTGTAGCCATCTGAAGTCATGATCTCCAAGATAGCATGGATCAAAGTCTATCGTATCCTTTAGGTACCTCATCACATGCTTTTCAACTATCATGTGAACACATCCATTTTCCACTAGATACTGACTCAAGGTGTTCACAGCAAAGCATATATCTGACCTAGTATTTGTTAGATACATCAATGACCCAATAATTTGTCTGTACAGAGTTATATACACTAACTCTGATGAGTCATTCGCTAACAGCTTCAAGTTGGAATCCATGAGAGTGGTCATTCCAACATATCAAGTCCTCTCAAGATTTCCACAGCATACTTTCCTTGGTTGAGAAAGATTCCTTCTGAGCCTTGCCATACTTCCAGACCTAGGAAGTAATGCATCAATCTGAGATCTTTCATTTTCATTTCTGCAGCCATCTATTTGTGCCATCTCTCATCATATGGGTCTACTGATATGAGCCTCAACATCATTCAAACTCTGTGGTGAGTTCCTTCTTGCATCCATGTCATCTGTGTATAGAAACCATATTCAACCTTGTAGCAAAGGTTGAGATCCACATCACCCATGGTGATCACTATCGATCCTGGGTACCCATACAGAACCTGATTCACAGTTCTTCTTTAATTACAACATTAAGAGAATGGTATTATCTAATCACTTGGAGCAAACATCTCGTCATGATTCTCTTCCTCTTTCTAAGAGAATCTTCTAGCCACGAGCCGTCTATATTTTGTTTGATTTGTAAATATTCTTGTTGAACATCCATCACTTGTTCAGTGTTCATCATTCTTCATGATCTTTCCTACATATCAAAATTAAGTACATGATTAGTAATACTTCATAATCATGAAATCATGTTGACATGATAACCTATTATGCATACAAATATCATTTACGTAGTTATGCAACTATCTTGACCAATACTTTGGCACAACACTTTTCCATATCCTATATGCATACAGTGGCTATCTAGATGCCTTCCATCTCTACCAGAACATACCATCGAGAGTGTGTACAGCTCTCAGCATGCCAGCAAAGAGGTTTCATTCTAGACAATAAATAATGGAATGTTTGTCCAATTTACCAATCATATGCATATTAGTAGTATACTGTTCAATGCTCTATGAATGTTTACACTCAGCATGATATATTCTAGGAATACAAATATGTATACAACTATTACAAGCAATATCATTTACTATTTCAAATAAAAACTCAAATACTTATCTTCTATGTTTGTGTGGTTGTCTCTCGCTTGATCTTCTATATGTCTTTTGAACTTCTATTGATTTTGTACCACTGTGCATGCTCAAGTGTGCACTAGTGTCATCCTCATGATCTCATACACAAACATACATTCATTAGTATATTCTCAATATTATCAAAACATTATAATTCTAAATAATCTTGAATATGTATAGTCATGATCATAGATAATAAACATTAGTATTCAAGGTTTCAGGAAAGTCTTCTTTTACTCATGCATATTCTTGTTTGATCATAGGACTCTTCTGGTTAGTTAAATCATCAATCAAGATAAGAGACATAATATGCATAAACCCTTGATTACTAGCTTTATGAATAAGCATAACCAATCATACCAAGTATACTTATATAAGGGATCCTAACACAAGGTAAGATTCTAACTTGACATAGGAAAACATACCTGGATTAGTATACCTGCTTAGTTATGTCTAACATACCTAAACAATATCTTCTTTGTTCTCTTCAATGATTTAGAGACCCTGTGCTAAAACCTGCATATCTCATAGGTTAGGCATAATAGAACAAAGTCATACATACCTCGTAAGTAGAACTTCTATGTGATCAAGGATTATGGATGAGTCTTTGTCTTCATGTTGTCATGGTCATGGAACTTGATTTGTCTTTCGTGATGTACCTGTATCTTGTTAGCAGACAACATCAACCTCATACAACACCACAGTGCATTAGTACAATCATATAACTCTAATCAATGAATGTCTTCTATCATTCACATGTATTCATACTTTTATTAGGATGATAAGACAAATATAACATTAATCAAGATTGTACTAATAAATAATATGAAGACAAACATATTATGAACTTAATTAAGAATCATATTTCAAGACATACCTGTACCTCCTTAAGTCATACCTTTCGAGACTTCTTGTAGTCTTCTTATGTAAGGCCTTCGCCTCAACTCCCCCTGAAACTTGATCTGGAGCTTGATTAGGGTTTGTTAGAGAAACCCTAAAAATTCAATCTTTGACTTTCACACTTCTGAATGGATGGAAGGATGTGTCTTGCTGAGCTGATCAAACTTGCATACTTCAATTTTGAAATCTCCAAAATTTGACCCCTCAAAATTGCCTTCGAAACTTTTGGATCTTCTGGACAGGATCCCGAACTAGGGTTTGATGAAGCCCACCCTTTTTCCCAATCAAAAGGTTCGATCCAAGGCTCTAAACTCTTATTTTTATGAGGAGCTTCCAGCCGTGGTCACAGAATTAAAAAATTCCAACTTTTGCTAAAGCCCTAATTTTCCATCTTTCCGATCAAGATCCCGAACTGGGGTTTGATCAAGCCCAATCTTCTACCCAACAAAAAAATTTGATCTTGGTCTCTAAATTTTGATTTTCCTAAGTAGCATTCAGTCATGGACTCCGATTCCAAAAATTCTAACTTTCTCCAAAACCTGAAATTCCGGAAGCCATGAATGAAGGTGCTCCAAAAATAATTTTGTTTTGACAGAAATATGTACCTGATTGTTTCTACTGTAAGTACAAACTTTTCAATCCATGGGGTATGAAAACTTTCCCTATGGTATCCTGACCTGTCATCTTTCCATCTCGATAGGTCTGACCTCAATTGGATTTTCTGAGAGAGAATTATGCCAAGTGTCACAACGTGACCTGTTTATGGGATAAAAAAGGAGAGTGAACTTGTACGGCGTACCACGTGTCACTGGTTCAACTTCGGCCTCTGAAAAGTTTATTGAGATAGTACAGTCTATGTACTACCTGTCACTTTTTACAAAATTTCATTTGGAGCTTCCTAGCCCAAGTTATGACCTATTTTCCTAGGTCACCTTATTTTGACTGAGATCTGGAAGAGGCAGAAACCCTATCTTGTACTGATCATAACTCACAAAGTAAAATGAATATGAGGGTTTCCTTTGGACACAAGGTACCTGGGGATGTTATCTATTAACTGTAAAGGTTTCAGATCCTGAACCTTCGCCAAAATGGATATATAGCGAAGGTTCCACGATGACTGGTTTTTGCTATACAAAACCCAAACCTTGAAATTGTCGCAAGTGAAGCAAGTGTCGTAAGTGCCATACACTGCCTTCCTTCAGGTTAGCTCTGATACCATGTTAAGATTTAATATTCTAAGACAGAAAATAGCAGCATTACATTCCATTTCACAATAATAGCATATACAGGATCACTGAAGAAACAACAAGCACAGCATAAACACAAGAGACACAGATTTATCCTGGGAAACCCTCATGGGGTAGAAAACCCAGCAAAGCTTCCTCAATATAGATGACCAGCAATATACAAAGATTCAAACCAAAGACATGATCTCCTCCTCCTCCATATCAGACCTCTCTCTCACAAGTGCGCTACATTTCAAGTGAGGGAAGTGTGTGTATAATGAGGAACACACCTCCTCTATTTATACACATCTCCGACTTGTACTTTATATTAACTAGGTCGGCCCCAACTTTACCACTGGGTTAAACACCCCACTACAACTGACTGGGCCGACCCCACTAGGGTGGTCTAACAACCCTTTGACCCACATAACACATACAAGGCCGACCCCCACTAGGGAAGTCTAATAACCCAAGTTACCACATTCCGACGAAGGAATAAACATATCCGGATATACAATAAGATCTTCACGGAGGAATGAAACATCTCCAGAATAATAAAGTACAAATATAATATTCTTAGAAGTTACAATATCTCAACAACCTTTGTATCCTCCTTGGTCATATTGTGCATTCTCTTGTTTTGGCTGGGTGTCTTCTTGTACACGGTACAAGCCAGCATTTCTCATTGAGTCCATATCCCGTTTTCTTTCATTCATTAGCTCATATGCACAGCAGTTGGATTCATCATGTCCAACTGATTTATAGAAATTGCAGTATAAATTTTTAGGTGTTTTCACATACTTCTGTATAAGATAGCAGTCTTCAGGTCTGTGTCCTGTGGTTCTACAGATTTCACACCATGGGGCCTGATTCTGATTCAATGGGTTGGGTGCACCACTATTAAGATAGTTGCGGAATAACGGGCAATGCTCCCAGTCATGGCCTTCTCCTTTACAACTTGTACACCAGACCTCATGTCTAGTTTCATACCTTTGTTCTTTTCCATTCTTCATGCTTTGTAGTTCTAGTGTCAGGGTGGTCAGCTGGTTCTGGATCTGAGACATCCCAGAACTAGTCTCACCAATCGGCGAAGCTTCTCGCTTCATTGCGATCTCCAAGGCCTCTACCTGCAACTCAACCTTCTACTGCATCAATGGTAATCTAATATGGGGCAATAGCATAGCAATGAACCATTCCTTGTGTTGTTCCGGGGCTATAACAAATCTTACTTGGTCTAATAGGGTCTTGAACTTCTTATCAAACTCCCAAACCATTTCAGTCAGTTTTTGCTTTATTTATTTCAACTCAGTTATACACTGAGATTCAGACTTAGTTTTCTTAAACTCAACCACGAGCGCAGCTTTAATTTCTGCGAGGGTTCTCGGTTGTGTGGTAGAGTATTTCATGAACCAATGTAAATCTCTATCTCTGAAAGCGGTGATGAGCTGTGCTCTCTTCACTGCATCATCCTAGATTTGTCTTACACTCCATACGGCTTCACAAAGAAACCAATGTTGATCAGGGTCTTCTAGGCCAGTTCCTTCGAATATTGGCAGCTTCATATCAGTGTTTTGCATTGTGCTACTAGATGGTGGAGCGCCCGGATTAGTGCGTGGCTATTGTAAAGGGCTCTGCGCAGTGAAAACGAATGTAATTATCGAGAGAGATGTACTGGGCTGAATGTTCTGCGGGGTGGGCTGCGTAGCAGGTGGGTTTTGAGATAATGGTGTTGCGATCTCTGCAGCCGGTGGGTTCTCAGGAGTAAATGGTGGTATCGCTTCGTTATCAATATTACACGGGATTTCAGTATTAATGTGGAGTCCAGGGCCTCCAAGATTCTTATTAAATTTATATCTCTTGCCACTTCTAAGATTATGTGTTTCTTCGTCAGAATCACTAAATATATTGTTTACCATGACAAACTTAAGAATATTACTGCATTCTTAAAACACCTTTCTCAGCTAACAACATCTTAATGTAGAGACTGAGATTGTTCAGGAACTTACCTTGAAATCCTTCGAAAAAGTATGCTTCTGCTTAGCTGTAGGATTTGAGTGTGTCTACAGCAAATTCTGTTACAAAGCCTTCTAGCATATGGTCGACCCAAAAATCAACTCCGCATGTCAATGGGCTGTCTATTGCTTTGAGCTGCGCTGTGAGCTCAGGAGTCCACTCTGTAGGAACTCCCCCTTGAAAACAGGCTTTCTTTTCTGTGAGCCACGAGATCCACGCGTGCAGCTCATTTGGAAATGATGCCCAAAAAATATCGTGGTTATCTGCCCATAGATATCAATCTGACCACTGCGTGTCAGATAGATGCGGATGTTTGTTCTCTTGCCTTGCAAAATCTCTTCTGGTCTTGTCCCACCAAGCTTGGATTTCTGTCTTTTCAGGATGCCAGTTGTCAGAGCCTTCCGGGAACTGGTATTCTTCATCACTCATCATGATTGCAACTCATCACGGATTGTAGCATGGCAATGGAACCATTTTTTGGCTATAACTGACCCAAAGGTTTTCTTATAAGACCCAGGTTCTTTTCGGTTTCCCTTTGACCAACAAAACCCCTTCGCACCGGCCCTTTCGGCAACAACTTGCGAGCAAGTTGAGGTGTCACCCGAGGTGTATCTATGGGGTACTGCGGAACTAGGTTTCCATAGTAAGTGATAAGTTGCTTGGACGGACGTACTGCGCAACACAACGGAGAATATGTGCTGCGAGGTGAGACTGCGCAACAATGGGCAACGTTGCAGTCCACACCACTATACTCTTCTAGGGCGGGACTTCTACTGAAGCTGCGATCAATCCAACTTTATTCTATACTTGGATTATCTTGAAAACACTTAAGGCACTGAAATGAATATCACTCATCCATTCATTCAGGCGCTTAACTGACTATTCTTCTAACATTCATTCGTTAATTCGTGGTGCTGCGATTTGAACATATATGACTATACAATCCAACTGTGAAGCATTTGTTTATTGCATATAGGAAAGTATTTAACCAAATGACTGATTCGAGGTCTCCAAACACAATACTAAATGTTTATCGTTCATCTGTTCATACAGAACTTAACATATCATCTCCATACTTCTTATGAAGGAAAATGCATATCAAATTTCTCTCATAACAGCATGCAAGGAAACATCTAGACATTCATTTACAGAAAACACAAAGAAGCATTCATTCATAAATCACAATCACACAACACGAGATTTAACGTGGTTCACTCCCCCAGGTGGGAAGCTAAGTCCACAAGAAAAGTTGGTAATATATTTCTTTAAAAGGGGTGGGGACAACTGTTCTTAGTCTGCGCACTCAATTGCAAACTCTCCTTCCTCTCAGATAGGTCTCTGTGCACATAGCTGCAGAGCCTTTACAATCTTCTTAGCTCAGAGAGATTTTACACTACAACAACAAAAGTAACCCCAAAACGTAACGTAACCCCATCCCATACAAAATTGTCTTCTTAAATAGATCATTCCTCTAAGTTCATGTCTTTACAAAGCCGAAGTCCTAAACCCAAAACCCTTAGGGTTTACAAAACTGCGTCGGTTTCCCTGAACCAGCTTGCTGGCATCTGGCAGCGTCTACTTCATCGTGGTGGTTATCCACGTCTTCATTTTGTCACTATCAACCTCCCTACTGCACGCGTGCCAACAAATCTCTTTCACTGAACCATTCATCTCTAACGGTTTCACCCACCAGGCGTGCCAAGACGTCGCTTTCCTCAACAAACTCGTGCATTGGCCGCCTTCCTAATTTGCTCGTGCTTGCCGCTTGACACTCCTGGAGCATCTTTCCAAACTTAGACCATTACTGTTCCATCCGATACCTGGACCTGATCCTTGTCCAGCATTCCACTTTGATGTCTCCATGTGTCCTAACTGCTTCGCAACACTGCTTCCTCGCAGTGCTAGTCTTCGCGGTGCTTCCAAAACTCGGATGCTACGCACAGCTTCGCAACACCTTCAATACTTAGGCAAAATCATATTTCTGAGCTGTGCTCAGCTCAGATTTTCCCTGCTTATCAAACAAAAAGGTGTTACCAAAACTTTGTCTCAACCTAGGCCCAACAGTCCTATAGCTAAACATAGTAGACATTCACTGTATAGTATCTATAATAATATAGGTTATTTTATTTGTTTCATGAAAAATAAATATTGTTTAACCTCTGTACAAATACATTGTGTTTTCTTACCTTTATTATTTACATAGGAATAAATGTAATTCAAAACTTCCATACATCATATCTGTAAATAAATAGTATTGCTAATGATGGATTTAAGGTGCAATAATGATCAATACACAGTCTTCATATTTCACATACACACTATGTTTTCTTCACAATTTCCAGTTAGAATATTTTTATAAATTATTTCAGTATAATCAGAACTGTAAACAAAATAAATGTAAACCCTATCATGTTTACAATTATCGTATTTTCTATTTACATTACAAACTGTGTATATCATATAAAGTATGAAATCGTATTGTTTATAAAACCCTAGATAGTATTTCGCAGATTTCATCATCGTTTTCAACAGTTAGATAGAACCTGATTTTACATATTCATGTTTAAACTACAGTACAAAACATCTCTTGCAATCAAAGAAAAACTACTCTATCGTTTCCTTACACACTGAGTCGTTCAACTAAAGGAATTGCATACAGTTTTACATGCTCAACAAACTCCATCATTTACACAGAAACCAAACGAATAGTCTAAAACAACACCTTCCATTTGTAGAGAACCGAAAATGTAGTATTCAGAGTTAGATGAGCCTCGTCTCTACATTCTTATTCCACCGAACTTAACCAAAACATGTTGAAGTTCAAGTTTTAAAAACCATTACAAGTTCCAGCTTCACGAAAGAGACACCAATGTTTCTCAGAATGAAATTACAATACTTTTTCAAATGAAAACTACACAAGTTTATCCCCACATCTAGCTTCTAAACAAGTATTAAAACTCTCAACATTGACGAGCTAGGAATTCAAAGATAGGCCCAGTATCATTTAAACATACGAGGGTCTAATTTCCCTGTACAAGTTTTCTTTTCAACACAAAATCTCTTCAAGATAGACAATGCCAAAACCCTGGTGGACATTGTGACTAACTGCGTTGATTCATTATCAACCAAGTCCAAATGGGCATCTACAAAGGGTTTGAGACCACCAGAGCTTACCAGGAATGGAGGCTCACAAACCATTTCCAAACCCTGGCTCAAGTCTATCTTCGAATCCTGCACCTGCCACACAAACGTTCAAGAGTTAGGCTTGTGAACAGTATAAGTATAAACTGTAAGATGAACTTTCAAAATAAAAAAATGTAGGTTTCGAATGCTTACCCTTTGTATCAGTGACTGAGGTCCACACCTTCTACTAGCAAACGACGAGATCTGCGTTAGACCAAAATCGGGATACCCTTCCTTCTTGAGGAAGTGTTCTCTCCACCAAAAACCTAAAAACAAAAATTACAAATCTATCAACTCGACAGTATTCCAACTGAGTTCAGAATACACTGCATTCTCTCATAACGTGAGGGTACTGAAACAAAAACCTGCAAACTGCTAGTTCAAACACCTACAGATCACGAGGTCGAATCCTCTTCACAACTCGTCTAAACCCTAAGTTTTAGCAGCCTGTAGGCCTTGCTGCCCGAAACTAGTGAACAAAATAAAGACATTAATTCTCTATCAACCAACACAATGAAGAATTTCTAGAGTTGTATCCAACGTTCCAGATTCATCACAATCAACGATCACAGGAGTGCCAGCAAGGTTCTTTGGGTCAAACAACAACAACTGCATTTATTGCTTCACTCATTTCACATGCACTGCATTACCAACTTGGCTCACGATGGATCGTTCAACAGCCAGCTCGGAGGAAGTTTAAAACTGGAAGCATTTACACAGTGACCTTCGTAGTCACCTTAAGCGTTGCTTGTATTACGTGGAGTGTTTTTAATCCTCGTCACTATGGAGTAGGGGATGGCCATTAATTGCAGGATCAATACACTATCTCCACGCCAGCTCGAAGCACATGCCGATCTTTAAAATTTAGCAACCTGTCATTTCAACATTTATTACATGTTAGTATCACATATTTATCGATCCATATAGTATCCAAGCTTTTGTTTACAATGTAGAATAATTGTGTTACATTTAGTTAATATTTAAAGGTTTATATAGTATTTGTTATAGTCCAAATTATGTTTAAAATCAAAGTAATTGCGTTAGGTTTTGTTATATGTATGTTTACATTGTGAACGTTAATTATTATAAGCCACAAGGCTTATGTACATATCATATTGTTAAATGTTGTCAAATTATAGCATAGGATTAGAAATTCAAAAGAATGATAATGTTAGTATTGTGAATTTTAGTTATTTGTTTATAATTCTTCATAATACTTACTATTGCAAATATCAAGAATATAGGATTTGCATTTGGTAATCAAATCAATCCAATGTTATATATTTTAGCATAAAAACTATATTAATGCTATGTACTTCTTACCATATTTTCGGATTGCAAACATTTAATGATTTTCGTTGTACATTTACTACATCGGTACTATGCAAGTATTAATTACCTTAAGACGACGACAAAAATCCAGCTATCACAACGACGATGGTCACAACAATGAACTTAGCAACATGATGATTTTTCTAGACGACATTGTTTTTAACATTGTTGAGTTATAAGACAGTTTCTGAAACTAGTAAACATAATCATGTATTTCATACCTGAAGCATTTTGTTTCGCAATAGACTTCATAGCATTTATTTATTCATTTTCGACGTTGAATTGAATTACACATGCACTTTTAAACTATGCAGTCATTGAACTTCTTACCTGTCGTTTGCACATAGAAACATTTCAAAAGCCTTAGCGTTGAAGCTAAGTAAACTCCAGGGTACCTCGAAGGACACCCTTGGACATCAAGAAAGCAAACTGTCAATGTCTTGTCAAAAGAAAAGTATCGCATCATTTATCTAACCTTTCAGTGCATTTATTACAATAAGCACGTTTGTCAAGAGTGTGTTAAGTTGACATTATCAAAATGTTTCTAACTCAGGAATTAAATTATTATTAGTGCAAAACAACTTCTTAATCAAGTTGTCGTAATCAAGCATTTATTATTTCCGTAGCTATAATTATCTTATTTAATGCTATTTTAAAAAGTTTAAAATTTTTATGAAAATTTGGGATGTTACATGTCCATGAACCAGATAATCACCATCGATCATGTGACCAAATAAGACTGGGTCTACTCCTCTAGGATAGTTGAAGAACTGGTCCCTGTGAAACACTATAGGGTAGCCTGTTGCTGCCAATGCTACCACTGAGAGGACACTCCCTCTCAATCCTGTAACAAAGAGCACTCCTAAAACCTCTAGGAGCTCCCCGCGGTCAAGCAAAAATCTCACTCTACCCACACTAGTAACCAAATGGTCAACCCCCTAAACATATCGAGTCAACTGTATGGATGTATGCTCTAAGATCAAGAATGCATCTCGCACTCCTGTCATATGACTGTTGAGAGTGTTGTCCACTCTCCACCTCTGATCAACCTGAGCCTCTGGTAGAATACTATCATGTCCTGACTGAACTGAGGCCAGTGAGAACTCCTTCTCAAACTGAGAAGAGAACTCGTCAACCTCCTTCGCTTCTGCCACTTGCTCATCCTTTTCCTGCTTCCCCCTCTTCTTATGTGGACACTGTCCCGCATAATGTCCATAATCGTTGCAGGCAAAGTATTTGATATTGCTCAGATCCTTCTTCTGTTTGCCTCTCTGTTTCCTGCATGTTGCGAGAGCCACATCCTCCTCCTGTGTGAAATCATCCCACAAGCGATCCTAGTTGGGAAGGTTCTCTCGATCTATGATAGACTGAACAAACACTTCCCATGGCACAGTCACGCCATTCAAGGCCTGTCGAACCAGCTCACAATCCTCTATCTTCTCACCAAATGCACCCAACTCATCTCTCACTTGGGTTATCTTGGTGAGATAGGTTATCATGCTCTCATCCTTCCCCATCTTGATGCTTCTCAGCTTGTCCCTGAGAACAATCTTCCTATTTTCATTGGAGCTCTGGTACAGACTAGTCAACACATCCCACATCTCAAACACATTGTCCTTGGTAGAGACATGTGGGATGAGATGATCCTTGATCGCATCAAGAAGGATCCTCTGAGCCTTCACATTTTTCTTTTCATACACTGCTTTGGCAGTGGCATCAGACAGAACTTTAACGGGATTTGTCGTCGTGTTGTTCACAACATCCCATAGTTCACTCTCTTTCAACAAGAGAGTGATGCGTGCCCTCCATGCACTATAGTTGGAGGCACCATCCAACCGGTCCTCCACCCTCAAACTAGTAGCCATACTCACCCAACAGAAGAAAATGTAACCCACAGTGAACAAGAGTCTCTCCCGATCACAGATCTAGTAGATCTATCACATATCTGACCACAAAACCCACTAAACAGATAGATCTGACCTTTACAACCTCAGATCTGAACTATGATGCTCAGATCTGGTAGATCTAGTCTCTATCTCCACATATCTATGTGTGAATGCCCACTCTGACCCTCAACAGGGCTATGATACCATATAAATATTTGATTCATAGATCACTACTCCCTCTGAATCGCCCTGAGATATCAAGTGGTATGAGTCTCAATATCAGTATATACTCATAAAAATATAGACTCAAACAACTAGATCTGCATTTACCAACTGAAATATAAATGCAATCAAACACATAAACAAAATATGTACCCTGGAACCCTTTCGGGAAAAACCAGCTAACTATGGGGCTATCTTCTCTCTCCATCCTAGAGCATATAGATATGTAAATGACAATACGATACAAGATTACCTTAGCCGGTAACTCAATCCCTCTGAAAACAGGACAGACTCTAAATTTGCATGCATCCAGTTGATGCATGCACTGAAGGAGTAAGCCCTAACTTCCAAACTGGATCTGAATGCTCTAAAGGTGCCTCTAACTGATCTGCCCTCTCTATATCTCCCTGCTCTGATATGCTCACTCTGAAGACTGCCCTTTGATGAAATCAGCCTCCTCTACATGCAAAAGTGTGCCCTCCCCTCTAGATGTCAAATTCTCATACTGGTCTGGATCTCAGCAGATCTGAGCTCTGATCGTCCCTAACCTTCCTCCAATGCTGAGGCAAGGCTATCATGGAAGTCTCAGACTCTGAATCAGCCAATCCATCTCACAACGAGCTTCTCCCTCCTTGGGAAATGCATCCTCCTCCAAGAGAACTCGGCCTCCTCCAATCTGATATGGAATCACACTGATGAGCTATCTGAGCTCACGGTAATGGGTGTCTAGAAACTCTGGAACTGAAGGTCACTGATCTAGCTCAGATCTGACCTTCCTAGCTCCTGCAACAACTCCTCTCTCTCTCTGAAAGTCACCCCATGTGTACATCTACGCCCTCCTCACTCTAGTAGTATCTCTCTCTGACAATGGAACTGAGTAACCTCATTCGGGGACCCCCTTCCTCTATATATAATCTCACCAATGAATTAGGTTTGCAAGAACCCTAATTCTCGGTGCATGCAAAAGTCACTTTTGTATGCATCCATTGATTGCTGACATGTCATGCAAAACTCATGCATGCAAAGGTAAAATCACCTTGGAAGGTCTGCATGCAGCCACCACTGGGCTCATGCCACTGAGTAGAGCGTATCTCACCCTCTACTCCATACTGATGCCTATACAACTAATGTACCTCCATGCAATGCATCTAAATCATGGAGGACATCCCGAAGTTACCATAATCGAACATGGACACAAGCATTATTTCAGCAACCTTGAAGAACGGAAGCTTGATTTTGATATTGTGTTGGGAGATGATTATGCAAACAAAACTACAAGAATAGGGACAGTAAATTTTTAAAGAGAATTCATTGGGGCCCTCTACCTAGAAGATGTTCTCTACGTACCGGGGATGAAGAAGAACATAGTATTTGTGTTATCTTTGGAAGATAAAGGATATCCTTCAAGAATCAAAGGGCTTATATTAGTCCTAAAGGGCTAGGCAAGAATGCAGATCAAGTCATTGGAGTTAGAAAGGACAAACTATACAATTTTTCTCGCATTATGCATTGGCCACCACAAGTGGAATTCATGATTGTGAACTATGGGATAGACGTATGTCCCACCTTGGTCATGGAGCATTCAAAGTATTAACATAGATCGTGACAGGATTTCCTCCTTTTGATATAGAGCACCAAGAAGTGTGCAAAGGATGTGTCCCAGGGAAATATGTCAGAACTGCGATTCCAAAGAGTGAGACCAGGTCCATAGGAGCCCTAGATATGATACACTCATATATCTGTGGGCCCATGCCCTTTCTATCCATTGGAGGAAAGTTCAACTACCACATCAAATCCATTGACAACTTCTCCAGGAAATCCTGGATCAATTTTCTGAAAGGAAAGAAGTCAGGAGAAGTTCTTACGAAGTTGGAGGAATTCGAGGCCTTTGTTGAGAATTAGATAGGGCGAAGGATAAAAGTCCTCAGGATAGATAGGGAATGTGATTACACCTCAATTTCCTTCAAGAATTTATGTGTAGAGGAAAGAATTAAGAGGGAGCTAACAGTACCTTACACTCCTATGTAAAATGGGGTGTTTGAAGGAAAAACATAGCCATTTTTGGAGCAGCAAAGGCATTGTTGCGTGATCAGGATCTTCCAAAATTTCTATGGGCTTAAGCCTGCAACCTTACAGTCTACCTATAGAACAAAATCCCTCACGGAGAATTATTAGACGTGACTCCAGAAAAGGAATTCACTAGTAAGAAACTAGACATAAGGAATTTTTCGGATATTTGGGTGTGTGGTCTACTATCTTGTTCCTGCAAAGAAAAGGAAAAATTTCAATCCTACAATAGAAGCAGGAATCCTAGTCGGATACAATGAGACCTCTAAGGCCTATAGATTTTACAATCCTTCTACCCATAAAACTATAGAACGTAGGGATGTGAAGTTTGAAGAAGACAAGGCATTCAGGAAAACCTCTAGGGGTACTCAGGAGGATTAGGTTCCTCAAAAGGAGGAGGAGATTCCTCAAGAGGTATTACATATCCTTGCTAGACCAAAATACCTCCTATAGGTACTCAGAGTGAGCAGCATGAGGAAGATCATGATCTTGTCACATAATCCTCTCATAAAAAGAGGTTGAAGTTGGTAGAGAAGACATTGAAGGAAGTTAGGGAACAAGTGAAGACTCCCAAGACCCTTTTCAAAGTTAGCATACCTCCACATAGATACTCAGGGTATGCATCACTCATGAGTGACATTCTTGAGTCTGAACCCACCAATTTTGAATAGGATACAAAGAAACAAGTCTAGAAATATACCATGGTGGAAGATTATGCCTCCATCATGAATAATAAAGTATGGCAAATAGTACCTCCTCCAGAAGACAAGCCAGTAGTCATCTCAAAATGGATTTATAATATCAAGCATGCTGCAAACGACATCATTGAAAAGTATAAAGGCCCGATTCATATCCCTAGGATTCTCTTAGAAAGAGGAAGTGTACTATGATGAGACCTTTTCCCCAGTGTCCTAATATGCATCAACCCATGCAGTTATGTCCATGGCCACTCGGATGGGATGGAAATTTCATCAGATGGATGTCAAGACATCTTTCCTCAATGGTGTTATTCACGAAGAGGTGTATATAGAGAAGCCTCAAGCGTTTGAGGTTCATGGCGGAGAAACTCATGTTTGCAGACTAAAGAAGGATTTATATGGGCTCAAGTAGGCTCCCAAAGCATGGTACTCCAGGATCGAAAGTTATCTCCAAAGCATTGGTTTTATCAAGAGTGATACAGATCCAAACCTATATCTACTGATGGTTGAGGGTGATCTACTCATTCTTGTTCTTTATGTAGATGATTTATTCTTGAAAGGAGCAGAGAAACTAGTTACAGGATGTAAACAGGATCTGGCTTAGGAGTTCAAGATGAAAGATATGGGATTAATGCATTACTTTCTAGGATTGAGGTTTTGGCAGTAGAAGGGTGAGATATTCCTTAGGAAAGGAAAATATGCAGTAGAAATTGTGAAGATATTTGGCATGGAGAATTGCAATCCCATGGATATTCCCGTGATCACCAACATTAAGAACTTGAATGTTTTAGATTCAGAGAAGGTTGATCCCACCATATTTAGGAAGTTGATCGAAAATATGATGTATTTGACCAACACAAGACCAAATATATGTTTTGCAGTAAACACTCGTAGTCAATATATGGTTGATCCTAGGAGGGTGCACTGGATTGCATCCAGGCATATTTTGAGGTACCTGAAGGGTACAATTGAGTATGGGCTCCAGTATGTCTAGGGGGATAGAGTTCAGTTAGTAGGATACTCATAATCGGATTGGGAAGAGAGCACAATGGACAAAAAGAGCACCTCAGGGTGTTACTTCCTCCTAGGATCAGGAGTGATCTCTTGGTCCAACAAGAAACATAAGTCAGTTTCTCTTAGTTTAGTAGATGTAGAGTATATGGCATCCAACCAAGCAGTCTGTGAATCCCTTTGGCTTCGCAAGATGCTCACAGGATTGTTCGGTGTTGACTTGGATCCTATGGTGATTTATTGTGACAATCAGAGTTGCATAAAACTCTCTGAGAATCTGGTATTCCATTATAGGTTTGAGTGTCGAAATGTTAACCAGAAATTGTTTTCTTTAGGATGCATGCACAACAGTTAATTAAATATGCATGAAAAAGTGATTTTTTGCATGCACTCACATTAGGTTTTTGGTAAACCTAATTGGCCAGTGAGATCTTATAAAAGAACAGGAGGTCACGGGCAGATACTACAGAGTGGACAGATCAGAGTTAGATCTGTCTGAGAGGTGGGTGACTTTCCTGAGAGTGGATGGCATACTTTCTTAGGAGGGAAGTTCGTTGTGCAGTCAGATTGAGGATTCAGTAGCTGAGACTTTCGACGTAGGCTTTCCTCAGTGATTGAGGAAGAACTATGACGATCAGAGCTCAGATCTATTGAGATATGATTCAGTACGAGATTCCGATAGTTGGAGGAGGGCACACTTTTCCATGGAGAGAGAGGGGCGCATTCTTCATATATAGACAGTTGGCCTTCTTCTTTGGTAGAGAATATTAGATTTGTGGAGTGAGAGAGATAGTATAGACAAATATTGAGTTGCAGAGATCCAGATTCGTATTGACAATTAGGGAACATTTCCCTAGTGCATGCATTAGTATTTGCATGCAGATCTAGGATTTTGATACTCATCAGGTTCGAGTGTTTCATCCAAATTATTTGTATGTATTCATCTTCTAATTACTTTTCTCTTGGATCGAGATAGAAGATAGCCCCAGAGATTGTTGGTTTTCCCCATTTGGGGTTTCCAGGGTACATCCTGAGTTATTGTGTGATTGTTGTGTTTTTTCATAGTGGAAGTGTTAATATATCTATAGTGTTTGTATCTTAAGTCATTATTGCATTTATGATTTATAGACACTCAACCCGCTTGAGACCTCAGGGAATCCAGAGGGAGTAGTGATCTCTGGATAAATTAACACTGAGCACATCGATATCAAATATCACTTCATCAAGGACGGGGTATAGAAGGGAGTAGTGAATATCCAATACATCTCTAGAGAAAAGTAGGTTGCATATCCCCTCAAAAAGGAATTTCCCAGAGGGAAGTTCGAGTACTTCCAAGAGCGGATGGGAGTTATGCACAACACCTTCCTCACTAAGAGGGAGTGCTCAATTTTTTTTTTTAATAAGGAAAGGTGATTCTGCATGTTTATAACTTGAGGAGAATATCTAGCACATGTTTTTGGTGGCACACAGTTTTGTGCCCACGGTTTTTTTGGCACATGGTTTTGGTGGCACATGGCTTTGTGCCCATGGTTTTGCATGTATTTTTTGTTATAAAATAAGAATCCTACCTCATTGTTTAGTCACACAAGATATCTTCACTCGTTGTGAGAGGGGACAGGAACTATGTGTGGTAGTGAGATTTAGAGGAGTTGCACTATAGAAGTGAGTCGTTTTATTTTGGTCCAACAGTGACCAACAAGAATAAAGAACTAGTTTATTGGTTTTCCCCAGAGGTAGTGGGGTTTCTAGGGTAAATTCTTATGTTTCATGCATGGTTTTCTTTCTCTTATTTTCTGATATGTATTTTATGAGAGTTTCAATTTATTATTATCTAGAACTACTAAATCTTATAATAATAAGTAAATGGTAACCAGAGATAAAGTTTACAGGGATATGATGAAAACAATCCCCAAAGAAAATTGGTCTAGGACGAGAGCATTCAGGTAAAAGGGGTTGTAAGAGGAAACTTTGTCGAGGCTATGGACACCTAGTAGTAGATCCATGCATGTGGTATCCGAGATAAAATAATGAGAATATATGTATCTATATATTCTTCCTCGAGAAGAAATTTGATATGGGACAAGAGAATTTAGGTAAAAGGGGTTGTAAGAGGCATTGATCTCAAAGGGTATGGACACCTGATGGTAGAATAGCCATGCCTATGGTGTAAAGAGGTGGGTACCACATCGGTGGCTTTCCATACTATGAATTATCATCTATGGTGTTGAGTCTGGATAAAGCATGTGTATCAAGATTCTAGATAAATGAACCTAATAATTTGGTTTACGAAGAATAATTGGATGATTACCTTAAGGAGGTTGCTTTTTTCTTATCTTTTAAAAAATACTTGTGATGCGGAACCCGTGAATGAAAAGGAATCCAAGTTCTACATAAGTCTTTATCAAAAAAAAGATGATGTATGATACCAATAAAAAAGGGACGGAGATAAATAGTTGATCCCATGTGTCAACATTTGTTGTGCCCACAACAACTCCCATTTGATGATCTTCCTCGAATAGGAAAAACTCTAATGGACCCCCTACTAAATTTGCACTAATAATGGAAAAAAAGGTCTTTAAATACTAGTTGTTTTGATGGTAATGATCAATTTTCATTTGAGCATACATGCCTTAAATACCACATATGAATTAGTTTCATACACATATATGCTTTTGATTTAAATTGTTCTTTTCTTTTAGGATCATGGAAAGTCAAATAACCTTGATTTTATTTCATCTGTTTAATTTCCAAATATTATTGGTACTCTGGTAATGGGGAAATTTTGCTAATTTTAATGGGCTTATTGTTTATATATTTCAATACTAATGACCTTTTCCCCATTGAGAGAATCCCAAACTCAAATTCCAATTTTCTTTTTTATTGTTAAAATCCATCTTATTGAATTAATCAATCTTAATCCAAATAAGTTAGACTTACCCAATCGGATTGAGTTTTCATGATTAAAATTAACTCTCAAAATATTTATTGTACTTTCCATTTCAATTTTGTGGTGTCATATCCTTGCTGATAGAAAATATTTCGATATTCCTGATATATTATTCCCGATAACGATTGTTCAATAAAACACATCAAACTTACCATATCAGACCTTTCCTATTAGAATTTTTTTTGTTGATCTAGTGTTGTAACCCAGATGAAAAACATATGATAACAATCAACTGATAGTCAGCCCACGAGGGTACAGAAATTGGTGATGAGTAATTGATATGAGAATTTGTAAATGGAAGGTCACAAGTTCAAATCGCCATGGGTACTTACTTACAAAAAAAACAATCAACCGATAGTCATTGATTTGTAAATGGAAGGTCACAAGTTCAAATCCCCATGTTCATTATACTCATAAGATTAATGATAGTGGGAGTCCTAATTATGGGAATGTGTCATCAAAAATTTCTATCCATGGGGATTCTTGTGACACCACTCCAATTAATCCCAGATCCAATATACCTCGAAAGACCAATAGAATTCCTTGCATAGCATGCCTTTATTACCCATTCCAGAAGTCCCGATATATTAATTCCTATGCCATATTACCATTATAATTTTCTTAAAGGGATAATGTCATTAAATACTAATTATTGGATTAGACTTTACTGGATCCACCACTATACCTCCCATCTATGAATACCAATGACTATTCCCCGAATTCAATTGTCTAATGCTCTATTGGATATCCTGACACCATCCTTTTTTAATCAAATGTTTAAACTTATCACCGATGAACCTATTTCGGTTAGCATGCTCAGATATGTCATTTTGAATCCATCTTGCCATAAAAATGTATACCCCCTTTAGGACTAAATGTGAGAAAACACCTCCCATTAATTTTCTCATGAAATGTCATTAATTGTAGACAATTGGATATATTTCAAACATTAAAAGGGGATATCTTGTAATTACTCTTCATCAATATCCTCAATAATATTTCTAGGGAATCCAAGTACGTTTATCTGTAACCCTATTACTTAAAGTTTAATTCAAATCCTAAGGTGGAACTATCTTGTATCTGGAATACACTTATTTATAGAGTTATTGTTTGTCAGGATTAATATTTCTAATTTATTTTTCCATTGTAGGAGCCATTGCACTCAAAATTTCAAAGGAATAAGGAAAGAGAGAAGCAATTCTTAAAGGATAAGTTGAGGAAATTCTTAACCCTTGGAAAGATATCGACCTAATCATATTTACAGACACAAATAATTTTACCAATTTTTATGATGACCTCGAATGGGATGGAATATGTCAAATGCTCGTGAATGAAGAATTATTGAAGGATCATGAATATTTGGAAGTTTTCCAAAATATCAAGAAGAGTGGGATCTATGCTATTATTTCCAAGCTTGTGGTACTGCCATATAACGACATCGTCAGATGGATGTTTGAACACATCAATCTAACAACTGGATCAGTAGTGAACTAAGTCATGGTTACAATAGCATCTTTAAGAAAAAACTCATTTTCCAAAATGTTAAAGCCAAAAGGAACCGGAGGTAGTGTTGAATGTAACTTTTCTAAGTGAAAACATATCCAAGAATCTGAGTTTCGTGGAAGTACTGAAAGAATGGTGGACAACAAACAAGGCCTTCTCGGAAAAGGATTCCCGATTGTATTGCACACAATACTCGAGGTATCTGTATTGGTTGTTGACAACCATGCTCTGCATATTATATGGAAAGGATGGCTCCTCTCACTTTAGGTTAGAATGGAATTATCTTGCCCATCATGTTGTCCAAATAGGATAGGATTTTTGAAAGAATCTTGTCTGTCAACTTACTGGTATTTTCCAAATTCCAAGTCCATAAGAGAGATACAGAGTCTGAAATCCCCCAATTTTTGCATGTCTGCATATTTATTAGACACCATTTTCTCTTCGAACCCTTTTCACTAGATGAGTTGGGACTGGAACCCCAATATTCCCCTTATGCATATTTATTGTTGTGAATTGTATTCCTCCAATTATAAGATGTACTTCTATTATATATGTGACTATTTCATGCCCCATTTGTATACTCTCATTTTTAACAAACAAACCCCCAATGTATGTCAAGTGGCCATGACACCCATGCAAAATATTGGAGATTGGTATATCCAAGAATTTTTCACCTTCATTAGAGTTTTTGGTGTTTCTGTAGCTCCACAGCTTTTAACCATATACGTTCACAATAGGATAATCCTAATGGAAATTGCATATCAAACCATGGTACATGTAATTTCCCCTTTATTGACCAAACAAGCCAAAAGAAACTGGCCCAAATTACCAATTAAGGTGGGGTTTTTTGCTTTGACCAATGCCCCTCATTCCAAGAAGGAGTTCGTCATCCTCAAAGAATTGAATATTATTGAATAAAATTTTAGTAGGCATGACCCTAGGAAATTCATCGCAGAACATCCTAGGTTACTCGGCCTTCTCTTACATATAGAAATTATCCTAATCCCCAATAGCTTATTTTTCAAGGAGTTGTATTATATGAGGAAGTGTTAAATAATATGGAAAATGACAACCAGAGGCAAACGTTACATATTCTCCAAGAATTTAGCATGCAAATAGAAGTTACAGCGAGGGAAGCATCATTTTCTCATGACATGGAGTATATAGAAGCAAAAGGAAGGAAATGATGTGAGAAGAGAACCTGTAGAGAAGAAGGCCATTGAAGTTGAGGAACAACTAAAGCAACAACAAATGAAATATTTAGAAGAAGAAAAATGGAAGGATTAAGAAGAATCAAAGGATAAAGATGAAGAATAAGATTGGTTAAAAGACTAAAGGAGAAAGAAAGAAGTAGATTAAGGTAAACGAGATGGAAGCAGAGAGAATAAAAAATCAACAAGAAGATGAGAAAATAAAAGTCAAGGAAGATAGGAAGTCAAATGAAGAGGAAGAAGAGAAAAGAAGGAAAGTAGCTAAAGTTGAAGTTGAAGTCCTAAGATAACAGCAAGAGGATGAACTCAAGAAGGAAGAATTCAAATAAGACATTGTTGATGGTTCAAGTCAGTTGTCTACAATGACCATTCTATAGTAAATCTGGGTACCCCTTTAGGCACAATGCTAGGTAATTCTTTGACATTTGTGACCACTATTGATGATTTTGTAGTGTATTTAAGGGACTTCTTTTTCAGTAAGTCTCATAAAATCATTGTTAAAAGGGTTTGAAGAGGAAAAGGGTTTGAGAAACACGAGTTGTAAAAGGTCAGGATTCGGTGATTGTGTGGAAATCACCAACATGGATCCCCATAAGGATGCAATTTAAACAACCTCTGCTCTAAGTTCCTCTATAGATGCTAACTCAATTACAGCTTCATTATTGAATGCTTTAATTCATAATTACAAGGCACAAGTTGCTTTGTTGGAAACTCAGGTGGAACATCGCATAAATCAAATAGATTCCATGCATATGTAATAACTAGATGATTATGACAAACAAAATGAGATTAAAATGCTGGGAGTAACAAGTGAACATTAGCTAGAAGTTGAACAAATAAAATCTGATTATGAAGAGAAAATTGCCTATTATCTACACAAGGGAGTTATGTTGAAGAGATGGAAGGAAGAATATGCTCCTTGCAACTACAACTTGTTAGGATATTTCAATACTCCATCCTTGTCCTACCTAGCATTATTTATTTGTCCTAGTTTTTTATGATGTCATTTTCCCCCTAGTGGTGTGCAGATTTCATCCAGGATCCATCTACCACCTTCTAATCCATTCATGCATCATTTTAGGACCACTTAAGTCAGTTCCCTATTTTATAGGAACCAACTGAGTGTTCCAGTGCAGTCCACCTGAGTTAGCTAACTCTTTTGGGGGGTTGGAGCTCCAGATGCCACGAATTGTGGCCTCATGTGCCCATTTCTGATTGACATGGATGACAGACTCACTATTGTGCCCTCCTTAGTCATTCAATTGATTGTGACTTCAGTTTGCTAAGTTTAGGTTCATTTCAGTTGAATTTGAGTCTTGTGGAGCACTAATGGTGATAATCCCTATGCTAGACCAACTGAGATTCGAATTATCCTTCATGATTCGAATTATCTCCATTGTAACATCATTGTTTATTATACTAATTATTGGAACATGTGATATTATTCTGCTCCTATTTGAGTTTTGTTGCATTATTATTCTTTTGCTCTTTTTTACTGCAGTTTTCACTCTTATTCAAATTTTATGCTTATTCTTTCTTTGTGAGGTATCCTTAGATCTTTAGATTTGTTGTGACATAGAATTTCACATGGTATCAAAGCCATAGATAGAATAGGTTGAGCAGCTTCTTTCGGTAGTGCACCAGAAGCCTCTAGCTTTCCACAGCAAATCCTAGTGCCATTGCATTGAATTCATTGGAGAAATCCAATGAGGTCTAACAAGGTGTGAAGGATCCAAATAAAAGTGTTTACTGTCCTAAAGAAGTGCTCAGTAGTAGTCTATACAGATGGAACCCTTCAATTATCTTGATTGGAGGGCTAATATGCAAATGGCATTGCGCAACAAATCATTGTACATGGTGACAATGGGGAAGGATCTCGAACCAACATCAGTTGTGGAGAAAACCAAGTATATGAATAGATTGGATGAAGCATTTTGTTTCATGTGTATTCATATTTCCAGAGATATACTCTTCCACATCGAAGGATTGAAGACTCCAAGAGAGTTATGGTTGAAGTTAGAGACCCTCTTCGGCAAACAAGATGAGCTAAGAGGCCATATTCTGGAGAATGAGTTAATTGCTCTTCAAATGAGCAGTTTTGAGACCATTCAGCAGTTCTTTTCAAAATTCAAATCTCTGGTTATGCAATGCAAGTAGTGTGCCAATGAGAAGAAGGATGAGCAGTTGGTGCTATCCATTCTACAAGCTAGGTACCGAGTTCTCTATATTTTTCTCTACCTTCCATTCTGAGCGAATGTCAATCCCTGGTTCGAATATTCCCTCCTTCGATGTTTTCATTGAATCTCTCATCCAAGAACAAGATAAGTTGATCCAAATGGGTGCCTTGAAGGCCACCAAAGATCAAGCTCTTATGGTTGGAGAAGAAAAAAGTGTGAATAGGAAGGGGAAGCACAAGGGCAAGGATAAGAGGCCATCTGAACCCAAGCAAAATGCCAATTCATGTCCATCAGAAGGAGCCTACAGCTCTAAGAAGGACAAACATAAGGTATTTGAGAGATCCAAGTGTTCCTATTGCAAGAAAGTAAACCACCAAGAGATATCTTTCATGCAAAAGAAGATAGATCGGATGACCAAGCTTCTCGGACAGCACAACATTGCCCTCCCAAAAGATGCAAGAGAGACTGATTCTAGAAGTGAGTTTGATGGTCATGAGAGATGCCATGCACTGAAGGGTGGATTTTCAAAATCACAAGCCCTCCTCGTAGATTTAGGAGCCTCCAACTACATGGTTCCCTCCATAGAATCATTTTCTTCTTTAGATCTCAAATATGGTCTGATTATTCACATGGGAGACAACTCTCAGATCTCTGTTGAAGGGAAGGGCACAGTACATATGGAGCATGGTAAGTTCAAAAATTTCCTATTTGTGCCTTCTTTGTCAGACAATTTTTTGTCTATATATTAGATGACTCACACAGGTTCACCGAAGAAAGTGGTCTTTGGTCCTGACAGAGTTGATATTGCAAAGATCTCTACTGGGAAGATTATAGCGAAAGGGTTTGCAAACCATGCCTCTAAGGCATATGAATTCTCACATGTTTTCCATACTCTCTGCCTACCCCATTGGAATCTGATGAAGATCAAAGTGATCTCTTCTGATGAAGATGAGCATCAAGATATTGATGTTGAGAATAAATTTCAAGGAGATTTAGATTCAAATACAGATCCAACACATGCTCCCAATCCATGGCCAAGGCCAATATGGGCTCACAAAGTCCTTGTAGTTGTTGGGAACACAGTTGGGGATCCATCTTACCATAGAACCACCAGATCTCAGTATCATGCAAAACTTGCACTATGTCATGCAGATCCACTTCTCTCAGAGAGGTGATACATGATGGTGGGGTTTGATCCACAATATCTTGAGGAGACTTACCACGGGGGATCTACAAACAAGTAAAAATCTTGGTTTTCTGACAAAAGGTACTCAAAGGTTCATGATTTGGACTACAATGAGCCATTCGCTCCAGTAGCAAGAAGGGTTCCTAAAAGACTTGTTTTGGAAAATACAACTTCTTCCCAATGGGAGGCACATCAAAGGAGCAAATCCAGATCCAGATCTAGCACCTGCATTTCTATCCTACAGAGGAGCATCTTGCCAATATTTTTGCAAATGATTTCACTAAGGAAAAAAATTTCCTTCTTTGCTTACTATGAAGGTTCTTTGAGTTCCATGTTGTTGTTCTTCTTTAGGGGGGGTATTTTTCCTGTGAGGTTTTTCCCCATTTCCTTGGTCCATGGACAGTTATTTTTATCATTTATTTGATTGTATGGGTGACCTTTGGTCTTAGTAACCAAGGCCCAGGATGAAAACGTATGGATTAAGGGGGGGCGTTAGGATATTTCAATACTCCATCCTTGTCCTACCTAGCGTTATTTATTTTTCCTAGTTGTTGATGATGTAATTTCCCCCCTAGTGGTGTGCAGATGTCATCCAGGATCCATATACCACCTTTTTATCCCTGCATGCATCATTTTAGGACCACTTAATTCAATTCCCTATTTTATAGGAACCAACTGAGTGTTCTAGTGCGGTCCACCTGAGTTAGCTGACTCTTGTGGGGGGTTGGAGCTCTAGATGCCACTGATTGTGGCCTCATTCACCCATTTCTGATTGACATGCATGACAGACTCAGTATTGCACCCTTCTTATTTAGTTAACTAATGTTGACTTCATTTAGATGAGTTTAGGTTCATTTGAGTTGACTTTGAGTCTTCCGAAGCACTCCAGTGGTGATAATCCCTATGCTAGACCAATTGAGATTCGAATTCTCCTGCATGATTGGAATTATCTCCATTGTAACATAATTGTTTATTATATTGATTATTGTAACATGTGATATTATTCTGCTCCTATCTGATTTCTACTGCATTATTATTCTTCTACTCTTTTTTACTACAGTTTTCACTCTTATTCAATTTTTTTGCTCATTCTTTCTTTGTGAGGTAGCCTCAAATCTTTAGATCTACTACGACATAGAATTTCACAAAAATGTACGAAATAATAGGTGAGTTAAATACATTAAATTATGAAGCAATGAGAACCAACAAAACCCTTAGGGAGTCCTATTATCACACCATAGTAGCAGGGATACTATTCTTGCTTAGCAGATATCTGCACATTCCAGAGCTTGTATTATTCAGAGCTTGGCTATGATGAGTCTATTATTTTTGAGATCACTCATGATCAGAGCAATGTATTATTGGACTTATGTTAGACCTTGTGTCAAGGCTGAGCCTTGAGAGTTCAGATTTGATGACCAATGTGACCCTTTATTCCATACAGTTTCAGTTCAGTGCCTAGAGATGTATTGCAGCAGTGTTTCAGATGATATATGATGATGTTATATGACCTATGGATGTTTGATCATTAACTGTGGATTATTCTCTTGTTGCTTTAGTCATGTTCACAGCATTTGCTTGGTATATTATTCATGATGTGGGAAACTGTGTAAAGCTTAAAATGAACTATCTTGATGATCAATTATAAAATGGACATTTACTTGCACATTTAGGTTGTTTGACAAAACTCACTGGTTCACTACCTTGCATAGATATGGTCTTCCTTGACACCATTTGTCTGCTAGCTTAGGCTCCACCATCACTTGACTCCATCCATCCATGACTTTCCTTATTTGGCCTTAACCCTTGACTTGTCTTACTTGGCTTTCTGATATTGAGGACTTCCTTTTTTTCTACCTCTGTGTTTGGACCACATCCATGTTTGTTTAGTGTCTCGACTCTGAGTTGGTGACAAAACTTACCTTTGGTAAGTTGGATTGTAGGCCTAAATCATTATGGTCAGTTGTCCCGATGTTTGGCACTGGTCTGAACTCCCCTTAGTCACTTGAGATGTTGTCGGCTAAAACTGAAAGCTCATGTACTACTTATGGAAACTTATATAAATTCACCCATGGAAACTAAAAAAGGGCAAGAGCGATTAACTACTAAAAATACTCCTCGAAGAGTATAAGAAAGGTCCAAAAAGCAATGGTTCTTAAATGCTATATCTAAACAATTGCTGACCTTATATTGATATGTAAAAATGCCCTGGATGCAAGCTGCAATTAGTTGTGCTTATTAGCACACCTGAGATCCGAAGGGTTATGTAGGCCAAAAAGGCCATGAAATGAAATTGAATCATCCTAATGAACTTGGATCAACTTGATGTAGACATGATGCCTAAGTTGAATAAACACTCTCTAAACAGCTTATCCATCTGTGAGGCACAGCCATTCCCCATGTTATTTTGTCCAACACAAAGTTTGTAGTTTCCCCTTTCTCCTAGGCCAAAGTATCTTTCAGTTGAGTTTAGACAAGTCACCCCTTTACCCAACCTTGTTCCTAGCCTTCATCCTTAGCTAGCAGTTAGACCATGCCCAATGGGTGAGTTTGTCATTTAAGCTATTGTGCAAGTAATTATAAAATAACATTGGAATAGATTAATGCCACTGAATGATGTTATACTTTAAGTTAAGTTGTGAGTATGATTAGAGGGACATGTCATAGTCTATTGATATGATTATTCCTTGGTTATATATTCATTCCTTGGGATCCATGATGATGTGGGACATGCATGGTTATTGATGATGATAGATGAGCCCACATATTCTTGATGTTGATGCTATATGATGGACATATGGTTCAAGTGATGATTGATGCAGTTCAGCAGGTTTTATTATTACTTCATATCATCAAATTATGCATTGTCCATATATGGTGGACCCTACAGTTAGCCCATCAGGGAAACCCATGGTGTATGAGTACACATACTTAGTAGATTTGGGTCTTCTGTATCCAATGAGACACTTATCATTCAGTTCCAAGTACTTCTGATAGTGATACATGCAGGTTTACACTTGTTGACCAGATTTGGGGCTAATTTCCCAGCCTGAGCAGCAAGGGCCATGAGAGGCCAGTTCACCTAGGGAGCTGTATGAGGAGGGCGTGGTCCAGCCACTTGTTATTACCATTTACCCCCCCCTTCTGGAGAGCCTGGTGGGCTCAGATTGACAGCGCAATTTCCCTAGGAGGCAATTTTAGCACTTTCACAGTTACCAAGGTAGTCCAGAAATGGGATAAAAGGATCACTGAGGAATTCGATTTGGGAAATTGAGGCAAATTTTTGGCACTTGGTCTTCACAGAGGTCTTCCAGGGTGAACCCCCTATTTTCCAACCAGTTTTCATCACTTGGGTGGGTCCACAGAGGCCACAAGAGGCCTTTTACTGTTTGTCTGTCACAGATTTTGAGGACAGATTTGATCATTTATATTTATTCTTGACATATTATATTATTTTATTGTGCCATGGGGATGAGCTAGTAAGGATTGATGCCTCCTAGACCCACCATGAGATCCATGTGTCATGTCCTAGTCATATGAGGTGGGCTCTTGTACTTTTACCCCCTCTAGTGGATGACGTCACCCTCCATGATTATCTTTTAGCTATTACGTCATCATTATTTGAGTGATCCATGTGTTATATTGTTATGATTCATTCTTAGCCATTGATTATGTATTGAGATCTTTTAATCTCAACCACTCATTTCATAAAGTGGTTTTGAGATCTATGGTTTTGGTCTTTATTATCCTATATAAGGAGGAGACCCCCTCATTGTAAAATCATCTAGAGATTTTGGCTCTTGGCTCTTGGAATAAAATTTCTATCTTTTGGAGTACATGCTTGGGTTTGGAGTGGATGTCGGTTTCTTTGATTGTAACTGCTTTTGTCCATTGCACTAGAGGATCTATTGTAGCTATCTTGCATATTTTTCCATATCTTTTTACAAGTTAAGAGGACGTTTTTCACAAGTGCGAATTGGTGGGGAGGCTTGCCCTTCAAGCTTGGAGGAAGATGTTTTGGTTAAACGGGGACTGGTTTTGTCTTTGTGCCAACTATTCTTTGCTTATCTCTCTCTTCCTTGTATCTACCTCCAACATGTTAAACTGATTGATGTTTTTCTCCTTGGTTTTGCCAGGTTAGAGGGACACACATGTGGCTTAGAGAAAATCGATTTGGCAAGAGGGCTTCAAAAAAATTCTTCATTTGATCTTTGGCAAAAGTAATCCTCATCTCAACTAGCATTCATCTCTTCATCCAAGTATCCTCCAAAGGTATGGTCTTCTTCTTCCTTGGCTTATCCATAACTTCTAGATCACAAAAACCCTAATTAATTAAAACCCTCATTTTTCAGGTTTGCGTAGATCTACTTGGATCTAGCCTAGCTTTTGAAAAGATATTGAAAACCCACCTCTATAGCATCCACGGCAATTCGGATCTATAGTTTGGTGGTCATTGGGTTCCATTTGACACACTTTTCAAGGCAAAGTAGCCCTCTTGAGGCAAATCGCACCCCTTGGGAAAAGCTAGTTGGGTTAGATCTAACACATGGGTAGGTGAGATCCCACTTGATTCACACTCTCCATACTTGATAACTAACCCCTAGTGCCTCACTTCATTGATTTTTTCCTTGTGGGCCCCATTCCTCATTTTGAGGGTTTAGCCCCACTTGGGTCAATTTGGTGATGCATGTTCAATCTTAGATCTATGGAGATCTAGCCATTGGATGCCCATGATTTTCAAGATCCACATTCATACTTGCCTAAACTACTTGGATCTAAACTTTGGTGGCCTTTGGGTTTGATTTGAAACACCTTTCAATGCTTTTAGCCCTCCTTGGGAAAAGTCGCACTCCTTGGGTCATTGAGTTGTCCCACTTTGAGAAACTGGGTGGTTGAGATTCCATTCGATTTGGAAAGAGCATACCTTGAAACCTATATCTAGTGTCTCACTTAGTGAAGTTCATCCTTGGGGGTAGCATTCCTTGTTTTGAGGAAAGTTGTCCACTTGGGTCACTTAGTGAAATATTAGATCTAGTAAGATCCAACCATCACATCTCAAATAGCCCACTTGATTTGTATCCTAGGTGTCTTGATCTACATTTCCACATCTCTTTTGACTCCATTAGCCCATCCATCAAGGCACTAGTCCACCTAAGGCAATTCGCACTCCTTGGGAGTTGTGTCATTTCCTAGATCCCATATGTGGGCATCTCTAATTTCATCTTAGATCCATAGATCTACTCATTACATGCCCCTTGGTACCATTTGTACTCTTAACTTCACCTTCTGGGTCCCATTTGAACCATTTCCATATCCCAAGGAAGTGGGTCCCACTTGTGTATTTCATGGTAGTAGATCTTGTCCTTTAATCTCATTATGTGTCCTAAATCATTCATTGGTTGAAACATAAGTCATTCCTTAAACCACACTTAAACTTCTAGGTCCACCTAACCTTGCATTAGTTTCTATAACTTGTCTTTTACATATCCCTGGGAACCTTTGTTTGGGTCCAATCACCTTTGATTGGTTATAGGGTCTCCCCCTTGGTCTTGATTCATCTTGATCTAAAGTGAAGAGTGCCTCTGTTGACGTGACTCCCAGCTTGCATTGGGAACCGTGGCATCTCTTGGGTCACCTCTTTAGTTGTCCATCTCCTCTACCATCCTGGACGGGATACCCCTAGGGACAACTACAAGTTGTGTGATAACATTTTTGGCATCGTTGTAGGGGACGTAGAGGCTTACCTTAGGTGTCTGCGATTATCCATGCATAACTCATATTTTATCGCATTCGGATTAATCTAGATGGTTATCATTTCAATCCTTTATTAAAAGCATATCCATCTATTTGTTTTACTCTCTCCCTGCACTTTAAATGACATACATTTTGGTAGAAGAGTTTAAAATTCTACCTGGAAACTCCTAATCGTGACTTCGCTGAGGAGCGAGCTCATAGTCATCCTTACAACACTCGAAGTAAATCAAATCCAAATGAACTGGAAGGAACCCTACTCACTTATCACAAAATAGATGCTAAATCCCAATCATCTAACTTCTTTTGGAAACTTGTTAACTCAGATTCTCTAAACCGTATCTTGGGATCTCCCTTGTTCAATTCGGTTCCTCCTTCATCTCCCAAACCTAATCCTAACGTAACTAATGTCAACCCAATGGTTGGATAGAATCAATCTAATTCTGGAAACAATAATCAGAACAATCCTCCCGTCACTCATGCTTTTGGAAATAAGGCTAGGGCCTCTCCTTTAGACTTTTCCTAGGTCATAGGTGCCCCCCATGATATGCCAGACAAGTACTCTGAAAAGATCCCAAAGTTCAATCGGAATTGTGCGACCTCCATTGAAGACCACATAGAACATGTTTGGGCTCACATGGAAGCTTATGGGGCTGAAGAAGAAGATGTGTTTATGAGGGGTCTCTTTGCATCCTTGGAGGCCGATGCTCGCAAGTGGTTTGACCGTTTGCCTGCATCGTCAATCAATGGATACGATGTATTCACCAATAAACTCAAGCATGAGTGGTCAGTCAAGTTAGATGGGCATTTCCTTTTGAACCAACTTTTTGAAATCAAGAAGAAAGAGAACGAGTCTGTCCATGAATTTAACCTTCGCTTCGATAAGATAGTGGCCAACATTCCAAGTACTATTAGGCCTCCTGACCAAGCTACCTTGATTCACTACCATAATGCATATGAAGGCTACCTTGGATACCATTTGAAAGACAAAGACCCTAGTGACTTGAAAGTGGCACAAGACAATGCTAGAAAGGCTGAAGCAAATGCTGCTTCCATGGGAAATCGAAATTTCTTTGACCTAATCAGTGCCTCTTCTTCTAGATCTGAGCCTAAGTTTAAGAAAGGGAAAGAGCCTAGTAAATATCCTAATGAAATGACGGAGAGCATTCATGAAATGATGAATAATTTAACTCTCCTAACTAGGGATCTAGCTAAGAGTAAAGAGGTAGAAAGGTATAGGCAAGCCTATGGCCCCAAGCCTTATTGGAACCAACAAAAGAAACCTAATTAAGGTCATAGAAGAAACCCTGTGAGCCAAACTTCACCTGAACCTCCTATCATAAACTGGTCAGAAGAGCAAAGGTTGGATGATCCTGAGTATCCCACCCATGGTGGTGATACTCCTGATTCTCCAAAGAACATTAACTAGGTTGACAACCTAGAGTTTGACAAGGACTTTGGAAGAATCCTGATTGATCATGAGGAAGAGTCCATAGAAGAACCCAGTCCTATTTTTCCCATATTTGCTACAGAACAAGCCAGTAGTACTAGTCAAGCTCCTCCTAGAACCTATCAACGAAGAAAGGATCACCAAAATCCTACACCTTTCAGTGAAAAGAGAAGTAGTGAGCTGCCTAGTCCAGTGAGTGAGCCAATCCCCCTTCCTGAATATGACTTGGATATCAACATTGAAAGAGAATTGGACAAAGTTATGCATAACATCCCACTCATTGAGCTGATGAAAATCCCATCAATAAAGGAGAAAGTGGTATAGTTTTTCGAGAGTATCCCTGAAACTGCCACAAATAATGGTGAAGGTTCATCTTTTCAAAACTCAGCACCTAGTGCTATGATTGATGAAGAGGAGGACCCTCCCATTAACATCCAAACTGCCTTATATGAGAGGAAGAATGGTGGTCACCAACCTTTTTATCTTACACTTCGCATTGGTGATACCCTTCTTCATAATTGTATGTTGGATTCTGGTGCCTCCATGAATGTGATTCCTTTGCAAGTCATGGAAGCCATGGGATTAAAAATAACTAGGCCCTATGGGAACGTTTGCGGAATTAATTCTAGACCAATTCAAGTCTTTGGATTGATTAAAAACTTAAGAGCTGATCTATTTTCATGCCCCCACATATCCATGCTAATGGACATAGTAGTCATAGATCTCCCTCCAGCTTATGGAATGCTTCTTTGTAGGAAGTGGTATGCTGGGCTAGGAGGACATCTTCAGATGGACCTATCATATCTACTATCCCTAAGTCAGATGGGTCATTGGTTAGGGTGTATCGGGAACCATTTTATGATGGTAATCTCGAGAGTTATGAGGATGGGGAAAGGAACATGTTTGGTGAGGGTGAGTTATTACCTGAAGGCATATTCATGGTCATGGGTGGCCACAATGAGGATCCTAGTCCAGAAAGGGAAAACATTTGGAGATCATTTGGAGATGATAGTTCTTCTAAGGAAGAGAGGGAAAGAGCTATTGCTGCTAGAGAAATGAACCTTAAGTCACTTCGAGGTGAAGTATCGGAAGAACTTAAGGCTTTGAACCAACCTGATAATGTGGAGCCACACATTGAACTACCTGAGCCGACCTCTCAACTAAATATTTATGAGGTTAACTTTAATTGGATCAGAAGGGGTGAGTATATACCTAGGACAGTCCATGAGTGGTATTTCGTAGTTGACCTTAACACACCAAGAGGAAGACAAGGCGTACCTCACATCACTCCTTGGGAAAATAGCATTGAAGGAACACACCTTCCCTCTTCTAAAGGGAATGATGAAGAACCAACAGACTATCATTTTTCTAATGTTCCTAATCATTTGTCCCATTTGTCCTTGGAGGATGGGGTTTTGAGGCAAGTAAATGACAACTCCATGAGTTGGTAGGAACATGCCTTAATCCATGATGCCCCTGGGGAGGATTCTTCTTTAAATAACCTAGCTATTTTTCAGGAAGAGCTTGCCGAGCCAAGTTTGCTTCCACCTTATCCTAGTTTCCTTTTTCCCGGTGAGTTACCTATTGTTGAAGAAAGTATGAACTCCACATCGTCATTTCACACTCCTACTTCTTCACCAACATCTTTAGACAAGGGAACTCAAAATGTTTCTAACTCAATTCCTAGTCATCTGTCCCTTCCCACTGATCATCTGGCAGCTTTAGAGAGCATGATCATTCCTGTCCCATCTGGAGAAGGTAGTAGCAGAGGTGCTGAAAACCAAAACCTACTACCTCCAGTCCATGCGGAAGAAGATGAGGATGTTGATAGAGATTTTTGGACTGTCGGGGAAACCCCAAAGTATAGCATTCACCCACAGGTTGAAGAACCAAGAGCAGAAAGTCCTCCTAGGAGAGTAGTTCGAGAAGTCCTGATTGGTAGGGTAGCCATACCTTTAGACGGTGGATCTCCCAGGTTTGATGCAATTCCTCCTGATAGGAATTCAAGCATAGTTACACCTCAACCTAGATGCAATTCTGACATCCATCCTATTCCTGAGCGTATTGTTGAAGTCATCCCTCAGTCTGTAAATCGCCAAAGATTCGAAATTGGTGATAGGGTCATTATGCCTAACAATTTATTTTATATACGATCCAGGGGATCTGGTGACTTTTGGGTTGGACCGCTCGATGTTGAGCGTTGCATGGGTGAGATGTCTTTTCTCACTACTGGAACTGGCCAATGTATCTTACTCCCTATCAACCAAAGGGAGTTAAGGGATTATCATCCCTGACTTTCCTTTCCTTGCCTTGCCTTGCCTTGCTTGTTTAGAGTAGGTAGTTTTCTGAATAAGCTCACTTGACCAGTAGGATTTGTGTGCTTTTTCTTTTTTCTATGTGCTAACTATTGCCACTTTTCTTTTCTTCTTTTCTAATTGGTTGTCTTTAGTTGTTGATTGAGTTGAGTCTTGCTCCTTCCTAAGCTTGTCTCACCTCCTGCATGCATTGAAGATAGATTAATTTCATTTTTTTGGCTGCCTATGCAAGTTGAGATTGCCTGCTTGAAAAAGTTATCTCTTCCTCCTGCACAGTAATAAAAAAGTAATGAATGATGAGTAATGCCTATATGCCATGTTAGCTTAGATTTTCTTTTATGCATTTAAGTTTTCGTTTTAAAGTAGATTTCATTTTCAGTTTTATTTTATATATTTCCCATACATGCTCCATGAGGTATTCTAGTGTCGATGAGCGCAGATACAGGTGCAAAATAAAAGCTGAAAGCAAGGATGGTGCAGTGCTGGATTGAATATTGTTGCAGAGCAGTTTGAGACCAGAGATTCTGAGGTTCTCAAGCGTTCTCTCCCTTAGAGCACTTGTCCCAGCTGGAGCCAGATGTTATCACACCATAGTAACAGGGCTACTATTCTTCCTTAGCAGATATCTGCACATTCCAAAGCTTGAATTATTCAGAGCTTCACTATGATGAGTCTATTATTTTTGAGATCACTCATGATCAGAGCAATGTATTATTGGACTTATGTTAGACCTTGTGTCAAGGCTGAACCTTGAGAGATAAGATTTGATGACCGATGTGACCCTTTATTCCATACAATTTTAGTTCAATGCCTAGAGATGTATTGCAGCAGTGTTTCAGATGATATATGATGATGTTATATGACCTATGGATGTTTGATCATTAACTTTGGATTATTATCTTGTTGCTTTAGTCATGTTCACAGCATTTGCTTAGTATATTATTCATGATGTGGCAAACTGTGTAAAGCTTAAAATGAACTATCTTGATGATAAATTATAAAATGGACATTTACTTGCACATTTAGGTTGTTTGACAAAACTCATTGGTTCACTACCTTGCATAGATATGGTCTTCCTTGACACCATTTGTCTACTAGCTTAGGCTCCACCATCACTTGACTCCTTCCATCCATGACTTTCCTTATTTGTCCTTAACCCTTGACTTGTCTTACTTGGTTTTCTGATATTGAGGACTTCCTTTTTTTCTACCTCTGTGTTTGGACCGCATCCCTATTTGTTTAGTGTCTCGGCTCTGAGTTGGTGACAAAACTTACCTTTGGTAAGTTGGATTGTAGGCCTAAATCATTCTGGTCGGTTGTCCCGATGTTTGGAACTGTTCCGAAGTCCCCTTAGTCACTTGAGATGTTGTTGGCTAAAAATGAAAGCTCATGTACTACTTATGGAAACTTATATAAATTTTCCCATGGAAACTAAAAAAGGGCAAGAGAGGTGAACTGCTAAAAATACTCCTCGAAGAGTATAAGAAAGGTCCAAAAAGCAATGGTTCTTAAATGTTATATCTAAACAATTGCTGACCTTATATTGATATGTAAACATGCCTTGGATGCAAGCTGCAATTAGTTGTGCTTATCAACACACCTGAGATCCAAAGGGTTATGTAAGCCAAAAAGGCCATGAAATGAAATTGAATGATCCTAATGAACTTGGATCAACTTGATGTAGACATGATGACTAAGTTGAATAAACAATCTCTAAACAGCTTATCCATCTGTGAGGCACAGCCATTCCCCGTGTTATTTTTTCCAACACATAGTTTGTAGTTTCTCCTTTCTCCTAGGCCAAAGTATCTTTCAGTTAAGTTTAGACAAGTCACCCCTTTACCCAACCTTGTTCCTAGCCTTCATCCTTAGCTAGTAGTTAGACAATGTCCAATGGGTGAGTTTGTCATTTAAGCTATTGTGCAAGTAATTATAAAATAACATTGGAATAGATTAATGCCACTAAATGATGTTATACTTTAAGTTAAGCTGTGAGTATGATTAGAGGGACATATCTTAGTCTATTGATCTGATTATTCCTTGGTTATATAATCATTCCTTGGGATCCATGATGATGTGGGCCATGCATGGTTATTGATGATGATAGATGAGCCCATATATTCTTGATGTTGATGCTATATGATGGACATATGGTTCAAGTGATGATTGATGAAGTTCAGTA
Organism: Larix kaempferi; assembly: GCA_027924585.1. Classification (NCBI taxonomy): domain Eukaryota; kingdom Viridiplantae; phylum Streptophyta; class Pinopsida; order Pinales; family Pinaceae; genus Larix; species Larix kaempferi. The sequence goes on from BSBM01001593.1 coordinate 91,958, forward strand.
GGTTTTATTACTACTTTGTATCATCAGATTATGCACTGTCCATATATGGTGGACCCTACAGTTAGCCCATCAGGGAAACCCATGGTGTATGAGTACACATTCTTAGTAGATTTGGGTCTTCTGGATCCTATGAGACACTTATCATTCAGTTCTAGGTACTTCTGACAGTGATAGATGCAGTTTTACACTTGTTGACTAGATTTGGGGTTGATTTCCCAGCCTGAGCAGCAGGGGCCATGAGAGGCCAGTTCACCTAGGGCGTTGTATGAGGAGGGGGTGGTCCAACCACTTGTTATTACCATTTACCCCCCCTTCTGGAGAGCCTGGTGGGCTCAGATTGACAACGCAGTTTCCCTAGCAGGCAGCTTCAGCACTTTCACAGTTACCAAGGCAGTCCAGAAATGGGATAAAAGGGTCACTGAGAAATTCAATTTGGTAAATTGAGGCAAATTTTTGGCACTTGGTCTTCACAGAGGTCTTCCAGGGTGAAACCCCTATTTTCCAACCAGTTTTCATCACTTGGGTGGGTCCACAGAGGCCACAGGAGCCCCTTTACTGTTTGTCTCTCACAGATTTTGAGGACAGATTTGATCATTTATATTTATTCTTTACATATTATATTATTTTATTGTGCCATGGGGATGATCTAGTAAGGATTGATGCCTCCTAGCCCCACCATGAGCTCCATGTTTCATGTCCTAGTCATATGAGGTGGGCTCTTGTACTTTTACCCCCTCTAGTGGATGACATCACCCTCCATGATTATCTTTTAGCTATGAGGTCATCATTATTTGAGTGATCCATGTGTTATATTGTTATGATTCATTCTTAGCCATTAATTATGTATTGAGATCTTTTAATCTCAACCACTCATTTCATAAAGTGGTTTTGAGATCTAGGGTTTTGGTCTTTATTATCCTATATAAGGACGAGACCCCCTCATTGTAAAATCATCTAGATATTTTGGCTCTTGGCTCTTGGAATAAAATTTCTAGCTTTTGGAGTACATGCTTGGGTTTGGAGTGGATGTTGGTTGCTTTGATTGTAAATGCTTTTGTCCATTGCACTAGAGGATCTATTGTAGCTATCTTGCATATTTTGCCATATCTTTTTACAGGTTAAGAGGATGTTTTTGACAAGTGCGAATTGGTGGGGAGGCTTGCCCTTCAAGCTTGGAGGAAGAAATTTTGGTTAAACAGGGAGTGGTTTTTTCTTTGTGCCAACTATTCTTTGCTTATCTCTCTCTTGCTTGTATCTACCTTCAACATGCTAAACTGATTGATGCTTTGCTCCTTGGTTTTGACAGGTTAGAGGGACACACATGTGGCTTGGAGAAAATCGATTTGGCAAGAGGGCTTCAAAAAAATTCTTTGTTTGATATTTGGCAAAAGTAATCCTCATCTCAACTAGCATTCATCTCTTCATCTAGGTATGCTCCAAAGGTATGGTCTTCTTCTTCCTTGGCTTATCCATAACTTCTAGATCACAAAAACCCTAATTAATTAAAACCCTCATTTTTCATGTTTTCTTAGATCTACTTGGATCTAGCCTATCTTTTGAAAAGATATTGAAAACCCACCTCTATAGAATTCACGGTAATTCGGATCTATAGTTTGGTGGTCATTGGGTTCCATTTGACACACTTTTCAAGGCAAAGTAGCCCTCTTGAGGCAAATCGCACCCCTTGGGAGAAGCTAGTTGGGTTAGATCTAGCACATGGGTAGGTGAGATCCCACTTGATTCACACTCTCCATACTTGATAACCTACCCCTAGTGCCTCACTTCATTGATTTTTTCCTTGTGGGCCCCATTCCTCATTTTGAGGGTTGAGCCCCTCTTGGTTCAATTTGGTGATGCATGTTCAATCTCAGATCTATGGAGATCTAGCCATTGGATGCCCATGATTTTCAAGATCCACATTCATACTTGCCTAAACTACTTGGATCTAAACTTTGGTGGCCTTTGGGTTTGATTTGACACACCTTTCAATGCTTTTAGCCCTCCTTGGGAAAAGTCGCACTCCTTGGGTCATTGAGTTGTCCCACTTTGAGAAACTGGGTGGTTGAGATTCCATTGGATTTGGAAAGAGCATACCTTGAAACCTACATCTAGTGTCTCACTTAGTGAAGTTCTTCCTTGGGGGTAGCATTCCTTGTTTTGGGGAAAGTTGTCCACTTTGGTCACTTAGTGAAATATTAGATCTGGTAAGATCCAACCATCACATCTCAAATAGCCCACTTGATTTGTATCCTAGGTGTCCCAATCTACATTTTCACATCTCTTTTGACTCCATTAGCCCATCCATAAAGGCACTACTCCACCTAGGGAAATTCGCACTCCTTGGGAGTTGTGTCATTTCCTAGATCCCATATGTGGGCATCTCTAATTTCATCTTATATCCATAGATATACTCATTACATGCCCCTTGGTACCATTTGTACTCTTAACTTCACCTTCTGGGTCCCATTTGAACCATTTCCATATCCCAAGGAAGTGGGTCCCACTTGTGTATTTCATGGTACTAGATCTTCTACTTTGATCTCATTATGTGGCCTTGCTGATGCCTCGGGTGTGCAGTTCTCTGCGAGGTGATGGAAAGGGTTCCAAGGCAGAAAACAGGGGATGAAAACCCATCCAAAGGCTTCAAAAGACCCTATGCAAGGGCAATTCTATCCTCGAGCTGTTTTGAGTGGTAATCACCCACGGATATTCGGCCTCCGGTGGCACTCTATGAATAAGTGGTTTGATCTATTAGATCAGTTTCCCAATTAAGGAAAACAAAGATATGGAAAAACAATAAACAATTCTAACTTAACCTATTCAGAAATAAGAATCTAATCTTAAGTCAGACCTATTCTAAAATGAAAAGCTTGTCGTTTGTGCAGATCAACCCTGAGGTGTAGAGAACAAATAGTTTGTCACCCTTAACAGAAATGCCTTCAAATGAGATATTTGCTAACTTAAATTATGATTACTCAATGAAAATCAAACAATGATAATTCAAGCTTAAGGACCATCAAGATATAACCTGTTATCTCTTTGTTGATTGAAAAATCAACAATGATTAAATGTATATCCGATCAATTGCAGAAATCGATAAAGAAAGTATTTAATTAAAGAAATTCAATCAAATATTTTCATACATCCCTCGGTTATAAAGAAAAATCAATACAATAGATTAATGTATTCATTAGATATCTAACAAGAGATCATATATATAGCGGATGATAATCTGGAATATAAAATCAAAAATTCTCAAAGAAATTTGAGTAACAAACAAAAGATGGATCCAAAGATAACATTACTGTATTAAGATGTCTTGTACCAAAATTACAATGACTCTGGCCATAGAGTATCCCCAGTATTATCTTCTGCTGAATTACAATTCCAAAAATTCCAACCCCTTTCTAAGAGAGGTATTCTTCCTTAAATAAAAATATAACAACAGAGTATAATGAGAAATTCCCAAAAGATAGGGATCCCAAAATCACGAATGAGTCTATTGGGCCAGAAAATCCTGCCACTTATCATATATCTCCAACAATTCATCTATGTTTGGATAGTTGATAGATTCTATGCCTATCTGGTCATTACATATGTTGTTCTCCATATCATTCTTGGCGAGCTTATGCCAAGTATGAAGGTAAAAATGGATCTTTCTCTCAAAGGAGAGCGGTTTCCTGATCAGCTCATCCACGTGATCAATGTTGACCGCTTCAATAGCCCGGATCTTCTGTGCAGTTTCTTCACATTCACGCTCCACTTCTTGCAGCTTAGATTTAGGTGGAAGGGACTTCAAAATAGGATCCATGTATGGGACATGTAGAGCTTACATGATGTTGTCAGCTACATACCAACGTCGAGTATAAAGATCTTTGGATTTTCTGATGATCTCTTCAGCAGAGTCATTGAATTCAATCCAGGTATTCAGGGAGGCTTTGTTTTTCTTCATCTGAAGACTGCTAAGAATTGGGAGGTCCACTGGGATGTTTTTAATATACCCTTGCCATTCACTAACCTCGTCCTGAGCTTTGGAATCTTGAATTCTCTTGATTTTCTATACCTCAAGGTCAGAAGACAGTTTGTCAAAGATAACAAACGTCTCCCTAATTTCATCTTGTGCAATGTACAACTTTTCAAGCAATTGATAATGTCCATGATTAACCTCCAAGGCCAGATCCTTGAACTCCTGTGGTGTCAAATTAGAAAAACTAGCTAAAGCTGCATTTGTAGTTACAATTCTAACTTGGATCTCCAAGGTTGCTATCTTTTCTGCATGGATAGAGTTCTGAGCTTTTTTTGTGTTAAGTTTATTCTGAAGGGAGCTGTTCTCCTGTTCTAATGCATGTAAGCGTTCCATCCATTCCTGCCTGATATTAGCCACATGGAGGCTATGTTCATCCTTAATCCTAGCCAACTCATCTTGAAGTTCCTTGATTCTTTCCTTTTTAAGATCAACCTCTATGTTCAATAACTGAACTGAATCTATATTGGCACCGGTGAAAGCTCCCAAAACTGTTGTTGCTTCAATCGCTCCAACCTAAGGATCACCAGTCTGTTGAGCCCATAAGACTTGAATCGGAGCAGTTGATTCCAACGTCTACTCATCTTTACTTCTCTTCCTTGTTTTCTTGAATATTTCCCTCTCTTCCTTGTTATAGAAATAGTCTCCAATAGGAACCACATCTTCATCTACATATTCATCAACCACCTTAGTAGTGATGGGAATAACATTAACAGTGGAAATTATTGATGGTGTCATAATACCACTAGGGTGAGGATAGACATAGTAACTTGGGGAACGGCCACTGAGATAGAAACATCTTGGACAAGTGACTGGACCTCTGTAGGTGAAGGGACCGAAATGGAAACTTCATACCGAAGATTTTGTTCTTCAGCATTGGGAGCTGATGACAGGGAAGGAACTATAGGTGGTTCCTCGATGCTAGGTGAAACAGAGATAGCTAATGGTATAGATTGAGGAATTGCAGAAAGCTTATCCTGAATTGTGATAGAGGATGGAATGGGAAAAGGAATGGAGGTGAATTGATCGATGGAAGGTATTAGAAAAATGGGTTTAGGGGATTATGTAGGAATGGTAGTGGTTTGAGTTTCTGGCACCATGGAGTTAGGAATAGAGAAAAACTCTTGACTGCCTGAAAGTGTAGTGGAAGAAGAAGTTATACTACTTAACAGTTGAGACAATGAAAAGGGAGGTAAGTGCTCTGAAAATGAAGCAAAAAATTGTTGAACTGATGTTAACTGAGATGTTGAAATCGGAGAATCCTAAACAGAGGTGTCTTCAAATGACTGTTCCTGAATAGAGTATTCCATTTCAATAACATTTAACAAGTCTGTGACCATCTTGGATTGTTCTGTAATTTCCTCAGTTACTGAAACTGGGGGTTCAGTCTCTTCAACAATATCACAGTCAATAATCTGAACATTAGGGAGAGGATTGGCATGGATCCTTTTCCTTTTTGCTGAGCTAGCATGGGTAACCACCAAATCATCATTTTCTTGCACAGCTGCACTGATGATTTCAGGAGGGTTTGAAGGGTCCAACATTTGAGAATCCACAATAACCTTTTGGGGTTCAACAACATGAGTCTTCAATACTGATGTCAATTGTGCCAGATCTTTTTGAAACTGCTGAGAAGGATATAATAGGGACTTAACCTGTTCTACTGTTTTCTTGGGGGGAGAATCCTCGATGGGGGTTTTTCCTTTTCCTTGTTCTGAATGAACCACCATTTGAAGAGAATTAGCTTCCTAAGCTTCTCTTTCTTCTCTTTCTCTTCTTACTTTATCCAGCAAGTCCAGCTCCAATTTCCTATATCTTAGCACCCTGAGCTTTAATTCCTTCTGATATTGCAGAATATTATGATGCTCTTCTAGGTCCTTTGCTCTAGCAAGAACTTCAGAAAATGAATTGACTCCATGATAAATAGAGTCATCTGGTATGTTTTCACGCACATAGTCCATTTTAATATGGGTTTGCTTGAAGTGTGCATCCACTAACTTCTTGGGGTCATGCTTTCTTTTAGGGGCAAATCCCAATTTGAAATCAACCATTGGTCACCAAGGATCGTTTCCCAATTGGAGGTTGGGATGACCAATGACCCAAGATTCAAAGGGAATTTAGGCCATCCCTTCTTTCTAGGACCTGTAAGCTTCTTATACATACCATTAGTCACAGTTTGAAATGAAAATTCCTGCAAAGCCAATCTATCAAAACAATTCTAGGTAATAGATGTATAGTATTACTACCCCAGACCCTGATATATGAGAAATACTCACACACATACCAGTCACCGATAGTATTGATGAGTGCCTTGGCATCATCTGAAAATGTTGGTGCTTCTTGCTTAAAAATCTTGAAATAGATAGTGCCCAAGAATTGATCACATATATCATACAGTAGAGGGATAAATTTTTCTTCCCATAAGATTGAATGATAGATATGCACAGGTGGGTCTGCTGGAGTCCAATTCTAGTTCAAGTTGGGGTATTGAAATTCTGAGCATAAAACATCAATCACATAGGTAGATAAAAAGAAATGTGGTTTTTTGAAGGCATGAGACTTCTAGTAATCTTCAATAGCATTTTTTAGTTCCGAGGACAAGATGGAAGCCCATGGGAAGGACTCACCGGTAGTCAAGACATGGTGCGCTATAGGCGCCCATTCAGCTTTAAACAACGAATAGTTGGGGAGTCCGAACAGTCGACACAACATAGCCGCTAGAAAAGAGTAAGGTTCCTTGAACCAAGCAATTGGATATAGGTTGTCAGGCTTAAGCACGAAAGCATTAGGTTTTATCATCCAGGACTTCATCATTTTGGAAAAATTGTAACGGGACTTGGAGGATTGGATGAAGTCAGGAGATAGGGTCTACTCATGTGTCCTGAGAGAAAAATCTCAGGTAAAAACCTCAGGACGGAAATGAGTCAATTGATTCCCTAGACTATCATTGAAAGACCGGTCTTTGACACTAGCATTCTCAACTATCCACTTCACTTCACCTGTATAAGGTAAGATATCGGGCCGTACAGCAATAGCGTGAATCTAGGAAGCCCTAATCTTCTCATAGGCGGGCTTATCAATTTCTACCTGCGAGAGGTCATCGTTGTCGAATATAGCATAAATCTGAGACCAATCCATTTGATAAGTCTCCGTGACCTTCCCGCTGGTATCCAAGAAGATACCAAAGTTGGGGTCTTTGGTTAGGGTATCTTTGAGAACGGTCCTGGACCAGGTACTTCTTGACATAGTGGCAAACTTCGTAATTTCTGACGAAATAAAAGAAAAAAAAAATCAAAACAACAATCACAAACAGCCAAGAGACCAACCGAAAAATGAAATGACAGCAATCCTACCTGTGATAACTTAAAACCAACAATCAACAGAAGCAAGAAATCCACGGTAAAATCAGCACAGCGGAGTAATTTTCGGCGAGTAAAAATGATAACGAAAAATTTAAAAAAAACCTATATTTATCAATTTACCCAAGTTAAATCACGACCGTAGGATTGGGAATAACGAACGGCTCAGATCAACCGATGCGGGATGCGGGATTGGGTTCAGAAACACAATAAAAAGTTTTATTTACCATTCCCGACACTGGTGGGTTTCGGGTTTCGGGTTTAAAAATATAACCAAATCAAAACTAGGTTCCCGAAAGCCACAACCCGATAGTTGCGGGTTGTGGGTTTCGGGATGCAATCAAACGCAAAGTTAAAAAGGTAATTTTTGAATCCTGAAACACGACATTGTCGAGTTTCGGGTTTCAGGTTTATATAAAACGCACTTTGAAAAATGAAATACCGCACCCGCAACTTTCGGGTTGCGGGTTTCAGGATGACAAAAATCCTGAAATATGAGAACACCAATTTCCCGCACCCAAAACTTTCGGGTTTTGGATTGTCCAAGTGTCGGGTTTAGGGTTGGTAGAGAAAAAGTGAAAATACTCAAAATTTAAAGATTTCTGCAAACCAAACACTTAGAGATAATCTATATCAGGCATAAAAATGGAGCAAGAAGGTATGGGCATTAGACTTAAAGAGATCTAAACCGAAAACTCATATTCACAAAGGGAAACTTACCCATATACCTTCGAATTTATTAAAAATGGGGCTCCCGTGCTTTAGGTAAGCATGGGATCTGTTATGGCCACAACAAATGGCAACTGGCTGGGAAGAACCAGTTATCTCTGCAATCAAATCCGACTAAAGACAACATGTTAATCAACCAATTTCTTGAAACTCAATTCAAAGAAAATACTCAAAAGATAACAGCCAACAAACAGTAAATATGAAAATGGATAAATCTCAAGCAGTGACCATTTTAAAGATAACACTCGTCTGATAAGGAGATTTAGAGAACAATACCGAACCTTTACCATGATGTAATCATAGAAAACCAGCTTGTGTGGAACCTAGAAATAGTCTTAGAAATGCTCATGGATATCCTAATTACAGATCGCCTTGGTTTATTAGATGCATGTATATTCAGTGATCCTCTTTGGGTTATATATACTTCTTTATCTTTTCTTTTCCTCTTTTTTTTTTAAGACTCTTTTTCCCCTTCTTTTTTTTAGATTTTAAAGATGGATTATACATAAAACCTTGTTGATACAAGACCATTGTACTGACTTGGTGATCAGATAAAACAATGCCATTCACAAGCCTGATCTGGAAACTGGTCAAGCTAGCTCGATGACGAGACTCCTTGTCTTCCGACTATAAGACCAAAAGAAATTATCATGGCTTAGTGACAACATTATGATAACTCCAGTCCAAGGTCAAACCCATGATCATAGCAGGGATGGCTTGTGATAAGACCCCCATGTTCTTGTAGGCAACAAAATCCTATAAATGAAAGACCCAAAAAGAATTTATTTTGGCATAAGCTACAAGGCATTACCATGGCTTGGTGACCATATCGTGGTAATGTTACTCACCAGTGATTTGCAGATCATGAATGGACCGACCTGTAATAGGATCTTCCATCTTCCAGCATAATTGAAAGTCATCTTCCAAGTGTGGTGGCTTGATGTGAAGATGTCATTCCACTTAAACACCTATGAACCTAATAGGCTGGCTTGATAGTAAGACCACCCACCTTGTAACTTATAATTTTAAAACAAAATTTATAATCAAAATGATTGTAAAAGGATCCATGAGCAATCGGAGCTGGTTAGGTTAATATGATATGATGTTCAACTATGAAACACCAGATAAAGAAATGATGACCATCCTCCATACCTCAATTATACAAATAAAGTATTGTGAAAGATAATGATCAAAGTGAAAAGTATCCAAAAGTACTGCACTTATTGACTGCTTATTCTTCAGAGCAAATTCTAATCATAAGCCAAAAACTAATATTGCTAGCAATACTGAGACTTCAGAAACAATTGTTGATAAGAAAAGTGATCATAAGCCATTGCCAAATGTGTGAAGCCTTATCAATGAAAAACTAAGCAAAATGAAAATACCAATCAAAATGCCAACATAAGGAAAACAAATGAAAGAAAAACAAACCACACCTATATACAAGTGGGCCAGATTGTTCAAACAAAATACTTTTTGAGAAGAGACACATTCACTAGGTAAGTGTCCACAACTCCCTCCAGTGTCTGTAATCGAACAGTGTTGGGACCAATATTTTCTGTAATAATGAAATGCCCTAGCCAAAGGCACTAAAACTTGGTATACTGGTTCTTATCTTTATGTTGCTTATCCCACCTCAGGACCAGGTCACCAACAGAAAACTCCCTATCAGATGAAGATTTTTCTTCAAACCATCTTTTCACCATCTATTGATGATGATACAATTTGTTCTTAGCTATTTCCTTGTCCTCCTCTAGCTTCAAAAGAGTGTCAATTCTTTGGTGGAGAGGAGAAGAATCATCTTCTTGGACAAACTAGGCCAATTGTAGTGAAGGGATGGTGAGGTTAGTAGGAAGGATGGCTTCTTTGCCATAAACCAAATAGTAGGGAGAATTTGTAATTGCTGCCTTTGGGGTAATTCGATCTTCCCATAAATCATTATATAACTGTGTGTGCCAATCTTTGTGATGAGAAGCTACAGTCTTCTTAAGAATATTTATCATATTTTTGTTTGATGATTCAGCCAAACCATTGCCTTGAGGGTAATAATTGGCAGAAAACTTAAGCTTAATCCCCTTTTCAAAGGAATATTCAGTTATATCAATTGAAGAGAAGTAGGATGCATTATCGAAAACTAGGTACTCTGGAGCGCCAAACCGTGTGACGATCTGACTATCAAGGAAGGAGATTACTTAACTGGCATTACATTATTTGAGAGGAGCTGCCTCCACCCATCTGGTGAAGTAGTCAGTTGTTGTAAGAATATATTTATGTTGGAGGGACGAAGCAGGGTTTATAGGCCCGACAAAATCCAATCCCCATTGTTGAAATGGAAACTGAATTGTGATTGGTTGGAGAGGAAATGCAAGTTTCTTGAACTTCCCTCTGCATTTCTGGCATGGTTCACACCTCCTTACATAAGCATAAGCATCTTTAAAAAATGTGGGACAATAATATCCAGCCCTGAGAATCTTATGTACTGTAGTCTCACCTGAAAAATGGCCTCCAACAGGTCCTGCATGAAATTGGAATAAGATGTCATCAGTTTCATGTTTTTCCAAGCACCTAAGAAATACTCCATCATAATTTTTCCTAAAAAGAACTTGATCAATAAACTGATAAGGAGAAGCTTTTAGTCTCAAATCCCTTCGTTTCTTAAAATCAAGGGTTTCAGGAGCAAACCCATGGTTCAGAAAAAATATGATATCATCGTACCATTCTGATGTCAGGGCATTGATAGCGTTAACAACACTTGAGGGAATTTCTTCCTCCTGATCCCTTTTATTGCTGCTATGTAGGGTCATTGGATTGAGCTGTAAGAAGACAAAGGCCTTTCCCTTTGAGAATTTTAGCTGGTCTTATCTCAAGATCATATTCTTGCAGGGCCGTCATCCAATGGGCCCTCTTTTCCCCTAACTCTTTCTAGATCAAGACGTTTCTAATAGCAGAATATGGGACAATGACTTTGGTTCGAGATTTCAGCAAGTAGGGCCTGTAATGTTTGATAGACTTATAGACCGCATATGCTTGCTTATCAATCTATGAGTAATTAAGCTCTGCACCTTTGAATGTTGAGCTCATAAAAGAGATCGGGATCTTTGCATCATTGTCATGCTTTTGCGTTAGGACAACCGCATAAGAAAAGTCAGTGGCAAAAGTATAAAGAATGAAATCCTTATCAAAATCTGGGGACATGAGAGCAGGAGCTTCAACGATAGCCTTTCAAATTTCAATAAATGCATCTCTCTGTTCCTACAACCAGGTAAACTGCACATCTTTCTTGACCAAAAGTTGTAATGGTTTGACTATCTGAGCAAAATTTGGTACAAATCTACGTACAAAATTAATCTTACCCAAGAAGGATTGCATTGCTTTGCGCGACGCTGGTAACCCAATCTTTGAAATAGCCTCTGTGCGTTCAGGACCAATAATCATACCTTCTTTCGAAACAATGAAGCCCAGAAGCTTTCCTTCTGTTACTGCGAAAATAGATTTCTTCGGGTTGAGAGAAATACCGAATTTCCTACAGCGGTCGAAAACCTATTTCAAAGCAAACACATGTTCATGTCATTTTTTGGAGTAAATAAGGATATCATCAAGCTAAACTATGACAGAATTATGCATTAACCCTCGCAAATCTATGTCCATAGCTCTCTAAAAAGTGGCTCCTGCATTGATCAACCCGAACGGCATCCACCTATAGGCGAAAGTACCCCAAGGAGTCCTAAAAGCTGTTTTTAATTGGTCGTCCGGGGAAACCATAACCTGGTTATATCCCAAAAAAATGTCTAGGAGGGAAAACATCTCCGACACGGCTACCTTTTGAAGAATCTATTCCATAGGTGGAACAGGATAGTTGTCTTTCTCAGAAGCTCGATTCAGGTTCCTGAAATCGACACACAGTCGAATTTCACCACTTTTCTTGCGGACAGGCACTAAGTTGGCTATCCATTGAGTGTGCCTGACTGGAAAGATAATTCGAGCTGTGAGCAGCTTCTCCAACTCCTTTTTTACCAAAGGCTCTAAACTGGGGTGCATCTTCCGCAGCTTTTGTTGAAATGGCTTAACCTCTGGTTCATGGGTATATTATGGAACATGACGCTAGTGTCAAATGTTTTCAATTCGTCATAAGTCCAGGAAAAAACATCTTTATACAGTTTACACAATGCAATGATGGATGTCCATTCTTCATGGGTACAATCAACTCCCAAATTGATAAAGCGGGGTTCCTTCTCGGTGCCTAAATTGACTCGCTCATAGTTCAAATATGAGCTTTGAGTTTTACAATTAGTCTAAGGTTTGAACTTGTCTTGCAAATCATAAAAAAAATCTAGATTGATCACTGACTTCGGGATAACATTTGAGGGATCAGTGAGTGACTTTTCATGTTCTGCTTCATCAATGGCCATGTCTTGGAACGTATCCTGAGCAGTGAGGAAGTCAAGTATCTGTCGGTCATCGTCAAACACTTTCCAATTAGTCACATTATCTAGAATGGAAGGTCTGTACATCAATTCGATCGAAAAAGTTTGAGGAGACAGGCCTTCTGGTGGGATCAGTCTAGACGTTGTGTTTGCTAACAGGTCTGCATCAAAATTTTGTGATCTGGGAACAAATTTAATATTGAATGCTAAAAATGAGTTGGTTAGATCCCTTACCATCTTTTGATAATTATCCAAACGCGGAGATAAGTAGTGTATTTTATTTCTGACTTGCTTAACTATAATTTCGGAATCTCCATAGCATTCTATTTCCTACACAACTAAATCAATAGCCTTCTTGAGCCCCTGTACCAGAGCCTCATACTCAGCTACATTATTAGTGCAATCAAATTCTAGCCTGCAAGCAATCATAATTTTCGTTCCCTTAGGATCAATAAGGACACAACCTGCTCCAGCTCCATCCTTGGACTTAGAACCATCAAAAAATAAGGTCCATGAGACGGGGTCTATTCTAAAATTTGTATTTACATTATACATGTTATGCACAATTTCACCAGAAAAAGGTATAGAAGATACATGAGTAATATGTGATTCATTTTGAATGCTTTCTTCTGGTGAGGCAGCAACTGGGAATTCACCAAAAAAGGTATCAAATGTAAAATGCTCTACATGAGAGGTGAGATAACCAGCAGGTTCGCTTGAGTTATTAAGATCAGTGACTGTCTGTTTCATAAAAGGTTCTCTACTGATCTTAATTTTATTCGGTTGACCATTATAAGGAAACCATAAATGGGACCAGTCGGTGGCAAAGTAACCATTAATTTTCTCTGACCAATCCCTGCTTAACCACATCCCATAGGCTTCCGGGATCTCAGCTACCACGATGTCAATTTTCTGGTGGATCCTGGGATCAACTGACAATGTCAGCAAAACATTTCTCAATTTACCTACCACTCTGAATTTGGATCTGTCAAGTTGCACAATCTGAGTTGGGCAGGGTTCCCACGTTGCATTCAATTTCCTGCACACACAGAGGGGCATCACATTTGATGACGCTCCTGAATCTATCATGCAGTTGTGCACATTCCGGTTGAAAATATCAAAGGTAAGCTAGAAAGGAGGAGTCCTCTTGCTTGCTGGTTTCTGATCATCAGTTTTAGTAACAGAGTCTAGGTTGTTACTTTGTGACTCTCTAGGATGTTTGACTATCATGTTTTTAGGTAAGGAATCCCTCATAGCATGGATCTTAAGTATCTCAAACAGAGAGATGTTCGCTTTGACTCTTTTTAAGTCTTCAACTAGATTGTACTCCATTTCAGGGAGGACTGTATCCTTCTGAGGAATATTCTTGTTTTTGGTGGGAACTAAAGCAGAAGATGAAGGTTCTTGAGGTGGATGTGGTCTTGACCTTGTGTTATAAGGGTGTTGTGCATTAAACACCGCCTCAGGTTCTTTTTCTTCTTCTTCACACATAGGAAGTTCTGAAAAGCAACTCACAGTATCGACCTGTGGATCCCCTTCTTCTTCTTCTACATGTAATTGTGGATCTGGAATGGTCTGATCATTGGAAGTGTCAGGAGTGACTTGAGATCCTGCTACCAAGGCTCTAAAAATAGAATAGAGTTCGTCGTTTGTGGGTCCATCTTCCAGATTCGGTGGTGGTGGATTTTGTGGAGGCTGGTAAGGTCTCCTAAATGGTGGCCTTACAAAACCTTTGTTTTGGCTCTGATTATCATTAGTGTTCTTCCTCAAATCCACCATCTCATTTGACATTTTTTGAATGAATTTCTTCATGTCAGCCATATCAAATGGATCCTTATTTTGAACAGTGGGTTTGGGGACGTTCTCAGCTCTTTTCCTAGAAGTAGAAGGCTGCTCTTCTAAAATTCCAGGGATGTCTTTCAGACAAAACATGTCTTTCTCAACTTGGATTGCTTCATCAAATGCCTCCAGTAAAGTACCTTTCTATGCCCTTTTGACCCACATTGCAATAGGGATAGGCAGACCTTTTTCATAATAAGCTACCAGCAATTCTTCAGCAGAAAGGAGATTGGTAGGGATTCTATTTTTGAGATATGAGAACCTTTGGTTAAAGTCTTTTACCCTTTCTTTTCCTTTGATTTTCATAGAGGATCATTCTAAGACAAGACCTGCGGTGTTTTATCATCCCCGAATTTCTGGTTGAAATGTTTCTCGAATTCATCCCAGGACGTTATAGATTGGGTTGGTAAGGCAAAATACCAGGTGGCCACCTTACCCTCAAAAGTGTAGGGAAAGAGTCTGCATACTACATCCTCATGTACCACGCTTCTAAGTCTGATTGCATGCATGAAATTTTTTATATGATCCAATGCGAGTGTCTTATCCTTAGGGTTGAATTTAGGCAGCCATTTCTCAGGATTCTTTGGTAATATATGTTGATCTCCTAATATGAAAACTGCACCTTGGTCAAGCCAAGTTCTATTTTGACCTTCTCCAGCCATCGGAGGTTCTTGTTCTTCTTCTTCTGATGACGAGCTAGAATCATTTTCACCATCTGAGGAAGATGATGAAGATGAAGGAGGGGATGGTGGCGGACCACCAGCTCCAAGTTTTGGTTGACCTTGTGTTCCTATGAGAGTAGTCTCATGGTTATATTCAGGAGAATCTAGTTGATCAATCAGCTCTTGGTTTTCAGGTTGTTGATCAACTGTATGTTGATCCTCTGTATTTAGATCAGTGGTATGCAGAATCTGTGGGTCACCGGTCTGTGAAGCGAAAATTTGTTGATCTTCCTGACCACTAGTCTGCAGGATATCTTCTAAATTTAAGGCTTCCAGACCGTGTCTTCTTTGATCGGCAAGTCATTGTTCTGCTCTTAAGACCCGATCAGCAGATGTTTTCAATATCTGCTCTGACAAGATGGGTCCCCTTGTAGGTGATGTGAAAATGATATCCCTTATGCTGTCCTGTTGTATCACAGGTGTGACAGGTATAACTGTAGGTTGGGCAGACGTGACAGGGAGAACTGTAGGTTGTGTATGAGTTGGTTGTTCAGATGTTGAAGCCCTAGACTGGCTTCGGGTTTGAACCGTTGAAGTACTTTCTAGAGGAGGTTTTATTAGTGTTTTGCTTAGGCATGTTATACTAGTGGCCCTCTTTCTAGCGCCATTTGTTGATGCCTCGGGTGTGCAGGTTACTGCAAGGTGCTGGAAAGGGTTCCAAGGCACACAGCAGGGGATGAAAACCCAGCCAAAGGCTTCAAAATACCCTACACAAGGGAAATTCTATCCTCGAGATATTTGGTGTGGTAATCACCCATGGATATTCGGCCTCCGGTGGCACTCTATGAGTAAGTGGTTTGATCTATTAGATCAGTTTCCCAATTAAGAAAAACAAAGATATGAAAAAACAATAAACAATTCTAACTTAACCTATTCAGAAATAAGAATCTAATCTTAAGTCAGACCTATTCTAATATGAAAAGCTTGTCGTTTGTGCAGATCAACCCTGAGGTGTAGAGAACAAATAGTTTGTCACCCTTGACAAAAATGCCTTTAGATGAGATATTTTCTAACTTAAATTATGATTACTCAATGAAAATCAAACAATGATAATTCAAGCTTAAGGACCATCAAGATATGACCTGTTATCTCTTTTTTGATCGAAAAATCAACAATGATTAAATGTATATCCGATCAATTGCAGAAATCAATAAAGAAAATATTTAATTAAAGAAATTCAATCAAATATTTTCATACATACATCAGTTATACAAAAAAAATCAATACAACAGATTTATGTATTCATTAGATATCTAACAAGAGATCATATATATAGCGGATGATAATCTGGAATATAAAAACAGAAATTCTCAAAGAAATTTGAGTAACAACCAGAAGATGGATCCAAAGATAACATTACTGTATTAAGATGTCTTGTACCAAAATTACAATGACTCTAGCCACAAAGTATCCCCAGTCTTATCTTCTGCTGAATTACAATTCCAAAAATTCCAACCCCTTTCTAAGAGAGGTATTCTTCCTTAAATAAAAATATAACAACAGAGTACAATGAGAAATTCCCAAAAGATAGGGATCCCAAAATCACGAATGAGTCTATTGGGCCAGAAAATCCTGCCACTTATCATATATCTCCATCAATTCATCTATGTTTGGATAGTTGATAGATTCTATGCCTATCTGGACATTACATATGTTGTTCTCCATATCATGCTTGGCGAGCTTATGCCAAGTATGAAGGAAAAAATGGATCTTTCTCTCAAAGGAGACCGGTTTCCTAATCAGCTCATCCACGTGATCAATGTTGACCGCTTCAATAGCTCAGATCTTTTGTGCAATTTCTTCACATTCACACTCCACTTCTTGCAGCTTACATTTAGGTGGAAGGGACTTCAAAATAGGATCCATGTATGGGAGATGTAGAGCTTCCATGATGTTGTCAGCTGCATACCAGCGTTGAGTACAAAGATCTTTGGATTTTCTGATGATCTCTTCAGCAGAGTCATTGAATTCAATCCAAGTATTCAGGGAGGCTTTGTTTTTCTTCATCTGAAGACTGCTAAGAATTGGGAGGTCTGCTGGGATGTTTTTAATATACCATTTCCATTCACTAACCTCGTCCTGAGCTTTGGAATCTTGAATTCTCTTGATTTTATGTACCTCAAGGTCAGAAGACAGTTTGTCAAAGATAATAAACGTCTCCCTAATTTCATCTTGTGCAATGTACAACTTTTCAAGCAATTGATAATGTCCATGATTAACCTCCAAGGCCAAATCCTTGAACTCCTGTGGTGTAAACTTAGAAAAACTAGCTGAAGCTGCATTTGCAGTTACAATTCCAACTTGGATCTCCAAGGTTGCTATCTTTTCTGCATGGATGGAGTTCTGAGTTTTTTCTGTGTTAAGCTAATTCTAAAGGGAGATGTTCTCATGTTCTGATGCATGTAATCATTCCATCCATTCCTGCCTGATATTAGCCACATGGAGGCTATGTTCATCATTAATCCTGGCCAACTCATCTTTAAGTTCCTTGATTCTTTCCTTTTTAAGATCAACCTCTCTGTTCAATAACTGAACTGAATCTATATTGGCACCAACTAAAGCTCCCAAAACTGTTGTTGCTTCAATGGCTCCAACCTGAGGATCACTAGTTTGTTGAGCCCATAAGACTTGAATCGGAGTAGGTGATTCCAACACCTGCTCATCTTTACTTCTCTTCCTTGTTTTCTTGAATACTATCCTCTCTTCCTTGTTATAGAAATAGTTTCCAATAGGAACCACATCTTCATCTACATATTCATCAACCACCTCAGTAGTGATGGGAATAACATTAACAGTGGAAATTATTGAAGGTGTCCTAATACCAGTAGGGTGAGGCATAGACATAGTAACTTGGGGAACGGCCACTGAGACAGAAACATCTTAGACAAGTGACTCGACCTGTGTAGGTGAAGGGACTGAAATGGAAACTTCATACCGAAGAGTCTGTTCTTCAGCATTGGGAGATGATGACAAGAAAGGAACTATAGGTGGTTCCTCGATGCTAGGTGAAACAGAGATAGCTAATGGTATAGATTGAGGAATTGCAGAAAGCTTATCCTAAATTGTGATAAAGGATGGAATGGGAAAAGGAATGGAGGTGAATTGATCGATGGAAGGTATTAGCATAATGGGTTTAGGGGACTGTGTAGGAATGGTAGTGGTTTGAGCTTCTGGCACCATGGAGTTAGGAATAGAGAAAAACTCTTGACTGCCAGAAAGTGTAGTGGAAGAAGAAGTTATACTACTGAACAGTTGAGACAATGAAAAGGGAGGTAAGTGCTCTAAAAATGAAGCAGCAATTTGTTGAACTGATGTTAACTGAGATGTTGAAACTGGAGAATCCTTAACAGAGGTGTCTTCAAATGACTGTTCTTGAACAAAGCATTCGATTCAATAACATTTAACAAGTCTGTCACCATCTTGGATTGTTCTGTAATTTCCTCAGTTACTTAAACTCGAGGTTCAGGCTCTTCAGCAATATCACAGTCAATAATATAAACATTGGGGAGAGGATTGGCATGGATCCTTTGTCTTCTTGCTAAGCTAGCATGGATAACCACCAAATCATCGTTTTCTTGCACAGCTGTACTGATGATTTCAGGAGGGTTTGAAGGGTCCAACATTTGAGAATCCACAATAATCTTCTGGGGTTCAACAGCATGAGTCTTCAATACTGATGTCAATTGTTCCAGATCTTTTTGAAACTGCTAAGAGGTATATAATAGGGACTTGACCTGTTTTGCTGTTTTCTTGGGGGGAGAATCCTCGATGGGGGTTTTGCCTTTTCCATGTTCTAAATGAACCACCATTTGAAGATACTTAGCTTCCTGAGCTTCTCTTTCTTCTCTTTCTCTTCTTAATTTATCCAGCAAGTCCAACTCAAATTTCCTCTAGCTTAGCACCCTAAGCTTTAATTCCTTCTGATATTGCAGAATATTATGTTGCTCTTCTGGGTCCTTTGCTCTAGTAAGAACTTCAGAAAATGAATTGAATCCATGATAAAGAGAGTTATCTGGGATGTTTTCATGCACATAGTCCATTTTAATATGGGTTTGCTTGAAGTGTGCATCCAATAACTTCTTGGGGTCATGCTTTCTTTTAGGGGCAAATCCCAATTTAAAATCAACCATTTTGTCACCAAGGATCATTTCCCAATTGGAGGTTGGGATGACCAATGACCCAAGGTTTAAAGGAAATTTAGGCCATCCCTTCTTTCTAGGACCTGTAAGCTTCTTATACATACCATCAGTCACAGTTTGAAATGAAACTTGCTGCAATGCCAATCTGTCAGGAACAATTCTAGGTAACAGATGTACAGTATTACTACCCCAGACCCTGATATATGAGAAATACTCACACACATACCAGTCACCGATAGTATTGATGAGTTCCTTGGCATCATCCAAAAATGCTGGTGCTTCTTGATTAAAAATATTGAAATAGACAGTGTCCAAGAATTGATCACATATATCATACAGTAGAGGGATAAAGTTTTCTTCCCATAAGATTGAATGATAGATGCGCATAGGTGGGTCTGCTAGAGTCCAATTCTAGTTCAAGTTGGGGTATTGAAATTCTGAGCAGAAAACATCAATCACATAGGCAGATAAAAAGAAATGTGGTTTTATGAAGGCAGGAGACTTTTGGTAATCTTCAATAGCTTTTTTTAGTTCTGAGGACAATATGGAAGCCCATGGGAAGGACTCGCCGGTAGTCAAGACATGGTGCACTATAGGTGCCCATTCAGCTTTAAACAACGAACAGTTTGGGAGTCCGAACAGTCGACACAAAATAGCTGCTATCAAAGAATAAGGTTCCTTTAACTAGGCAATTGGATACAGGTTGTCAGGCTTAAGCACGAAAGCATTAGGTTTTATCATCCAGGACTTCATCATTTTGGCAAAATTGTAACGGGACTTGGAGGATTGGATGAATTTGGGAGATAGGGTCTACTCATGTGGCCTGAGAACAAAAGCTCAGGTAAAAAACTCAGGACGGAAATGAGTCAATTGATTCCCCAGACTATCATTGAAAGACCGGTCTTTGACACTAGCGTTCTCAACTATCCACTTCACTGCATCCGTATAAGGTAAGATAGTGGGCCGTGCAGTAATAGCATGAATCTGGGAAGCCCTAATCTTCTCATAGGTGGGCTTATCAATTTCTACCTACGAGAAGTCATCATTGTCTAATATAGCATAAATCCGAGACCCATCCATTTGCTAAGTCTCGGTGACCTTCCCGCTGGTATCTGAGAAGACACCAAAGTTGGGGTCTTTGGTTAGGGTATCTCTGAGAACGGCCCTGGACCGAGTACTTCTTGACATAGTGTAAAACTTCATAATTTCTGACAAAATAAAAGAAAACAAAAATCAAAACAACAATCACAAACAACCAGGAACACTGATCCGCAATCTGCCTTTCTCTCTAGGGTTTGCCCGTAAGCGCGCTGCTACTAGGTTTTGCTGAGGATGTTCTCTACCGGAGGAGGATCTCCTCCTCCACCTCCATTGTCTGCTAAAGAAGCTGCCTTCTCTTGACTGGTTAACAAGAATGGGAAGAAAGTAGACTCGGCTCCACTGCCGAAGTTTGTCAAGAAATTGGAAGCCATTCCTGAAATCGAACTGCCGCCAGAGAAGCCCATTCACCTGGCCATCTCCCTCGTAGACCGAGCCCTTATTGGGTAGTTTATGGGTCTATGGCCATCTCCTTGCTCCACGGAAACCTGGATCCAGAATAACTGGCGGCTCATGGAGTCACAAGCTATGCGATTGGAAGAGGGTACTTCCTGTTTGATTTCGTCTCGAAAGCTGATAGGGACTTGATTTTCAGAAGTGGTCCATATTTTATGGGTCCTCAGGGTCTGTATCTGAACCACTGGACTCCTGACTTTGACCCTGCTATGGATGTTCCCAAAGCAGTCCCAGTTTGGGTACAATTACCTAACCTTCCTATGCACTGCTAGGGTGAAGAATCTCTCCGGTCTATAGGAAATGGACTGGGTAAATATATTTACAAAGCTGAGCCAAAGGGTCAATATTCCTTTGCTCGTATCTGTGTGGAAGTAGATCTAGAGGTGGGACTACCTGAAGCTGTAAAACTCACAATCAAAGGGTGGCAGCATTTCCAGCAACTTAACTATGAACAGCTTCCTTTCAAGTGCAGACATTGCCAAAAGTCCAAAACTCCAAAAATCAGAGACAAAGAAGGCCCCTGAAGAATATTGCCAGCAAGCCAAGAAGCAAAAAGAAAACCCTAGAATAAGGGGACCCAAGGGAGCCCCTCTGGCTGGTCCAGTGAAGGACCCCCCCTCCGTAGCTCCGGAAACTTCGAAAGCCCAGGAAAGCACCCCAAAATCTATATCTGGAAATAGCTTCGCTATCCTTGGAGAACCTATGGTGGAGGGGTGCATAGTATATGAATCAATATATTACACTAGTGAATACATCAAGAAAATCAATGACACACCATTCAGAGAGGTTTGGGACAACCAACAAGATGAGGAAAAAAGGGAAGGAGAGCTACTCCAAACGAATGGAAAAAGGTGCATGATAAAGAGTAAGTCACTTATATTTTGTCAATTTTATATAGATTAACTGTTTACAGTGAAATTGATAATATATATTTGATCTCATACTAATTTTTTTACTTTCATGATTACATCAACGAATGCAAAAATTGATTCTATTAATAAATTTGTTCTTTGCAATGCAGAGGCAACACAACCATGGGTCACATTGTATGAAGAGAATAGAAGGAAATGGGATAGTGATAAGAAATAATTTAGACAAACATTGAATGGTAGAAGCATGCCTTATCCTGATCATTTAAAAGAAAATATACCAATGATCTGTCCCAATGGTTGGCTAGATGACCAGATCAATGAGAAATATGGTGCATTCGGTCATTACCTGCATGGTGAAGAGAATGCATTAAACATAGGGATTGGGTGCAACAATTTTGAAATAATCTATTGGTCTACATTGTTCATTTTATAATGCACATTTGAATTATAACATGTATTATGTTTCTATTAACATCAATTCTTCACATTTTCTAGGTGCATTTGCTCCCATCCATGTGGGAATATGGACATCGTTTCCACGCTGAGGATACCGATGATGGACATGTCACATTTGACCATGGAGTGGAGGTCAGTTTGACAAGTCTAGTCATGATATTTATCATGATCAAAACATAGTAGAGGGGAAGTTAGGTTACATCGAAAAGATACAAGAGATCATGCAAGTGGACTTCTCATCTTTCCAATGAGTTATTTTTAGGTGCAAGTGGTGGGATACTTTCTACCAAAATAATATAAAGGAAAATCATGATAGTGGGATAATATGTGTCAACTCTTAAAAGACGCGAGATTAAAAAAAGTCATATGTTTACCTAAACACTGCAACCAAGTGTTCTTTTACCCAGATGTGTTGGATAGGGATCAGTGGTTTATACTAAGACATGATCCGAGATTAAAACATCCATTTTGAGAAGAACAATGTTATCATGCCAAGCAAGGAATATAATTTAGGTGATGGCAATGAATACTGATATGTACATGTTTTATTTCGACATTTACATTATGGTCGTATTTTATATTGATGAAACTGTGTTTCAATTATATTTGCATTATACAATATCAAGTTGGTTAGTATTGTGCTAAAATTTTCCTAGTTGATGATGGATTGGGTGTAAATGTTGTCATTTTCCTTTCTATACGTGTTAAATCCATTGTACTTTCTATTCAAATATGGTCCAACACAAATTAAATTATTAAATTACACTAGTTATGTTAAGGGTTTCTCCTAAGCCTTATCCAATAAAAATATCATATTCACTTCTTCAAATTTTTTAAGATTTACTCACTTATTAAATGCCATCTTAAATTCATTCTAATCATGATACAAATACTAAAGATCATTTCCTCTCTATTCTTTTGGATGGAATAGTTGATAGTTTCTTTTCCCAAAGGAGGTTCGTTTGTCCTCATGATCAATTACAACTGCTACCTGCAAAGATTTGATAGTAAGTCCATGTGCATAGCTAAGGGCCTTCGAGGTATTATTCAAAACTTATATAGCCTCCATGCTCTACTTGATTTAAAAAAAATATAATATATATATATATGAAATTTGAATCAATAGAATTTACAATATATATTGGATATTTGTATAACCTCCTTTGTCTACTTGAATTCTATAAAACGATTTCACAAAATTAATAAAATATGGGTGAATATTCTCACAATGTTGCTTTTTGAGGGGTTTGACATGAATTTTGTATATCAAAGTAAAGAAATAGATTATGAAATATTATCAAAATTTTGGATAGTAAGCCCATGTGCACCACTAAGGGCCTTTGGGATATTATTCAAAATTTGGATATCCTCCCTGGTATACTTGAATCCAATAAAAAAAGAATATATATTGGAAATTTGAATAAAAGAATTGACGATATATATTGGAAATGTGTATACCATCCTTGGTCTACTAGATATCAATAAATTAAAAGAATTGAGTACAATATTAACAAAATATGGATAAATATTTGTATATTAAAGTTTCTTTTTGAGGTGTTGATTGGTAATATATATAACATTAAATTAGATGAATCTTTTACTAGAGTATATGTTTTCTTCTCTAGTGGAGTGAGAACATAATTTGGAGGACATGATGTCATACAATCAATTGGTAGCTCATTTCTCTCATTTTTATCATCAATATAGCTACCAAGTATAGGAACCACTGGACAATCCAATCGAGGAAGGGGAAATATCTCCCACGGCCCCCTCCTCCCTGGACAAAAGAGGTGAAGTTAGAACAGCAGAAAACCTGAATGTGGAAATAGAAGAAGTCAATCCATCTAAGGAAGTTTTGCAGCAAGACTCTGCTATAGATGGAGGCACAGAAGAAGAGGGAACAGATGAGGATGATCCTAACTCTATGAAATCTACTAAAAGGGATCATCGAGGAAGGAAAATGGATAGGGAAAGAAGGAAAGTCGCCACATATAGGGACCGGTTAGCTAGAGTTCAACCTACTCTGGAAAAACATCTCAATCTAAGAAATACCAGACATCAAGGTAATGCCTCAAAAGGGGCAACCACCACCTCCAAAGGTAAGTAATGCAGATAGTCTCCTGGAATTGTAGGGGGTTAGGAAGTAAATCAAAAGTGTTATCCATGAAATATTTAATCAAAATATCGAAACCCTACATCCTCCTGGTCCAGGAGACAAAAATGGAAGAGCATGCCTTCCTCCAGGCAGCTCCTTCTTTCTGGTACCAAGCTAAATGCATAGCGGTCAGCTCCAGAGGAGCGTCTGGAAGCATTGCAATGCTTTGGGATCCCTCTAAGGTTGGAATTGTAAGTCAAGCTAAATATCCTCACTGGATTTTCACTGAATTTCTCTTTAAAGATGCAAATCTACGTCTAAGTCTTTTCAATGTCTATGCCCCTATTGCTGTTTCTGAGAAGCAATCTTGTTGGACTAGTCTAAATGATCATATGATCATCTCTCATCTGGATAATTTTGTCATTGCGGGAGATCTGAATCTTACCCTCTCCTCTGAGGAAAAATGAGGGGGTAATATTGTTAGAGATCCTGCCAGGGAATGGGTGGAATACATCATCTCGGATTGGGACTTGGAAGACATCAAACCTACCAAAGGGAAATTTACTTGGACAAATAGAAGGATAGGTCCAGGCCACATTGCTGCAAGGCTGGATAGGTTCCTGGTTCAGCAATCCCTACATGTTCATGGGTTTGATCCGACCTCTTCCATTCTTTCCTTTAGTGCTTCGGATCATAAACCGATTTCTCTCTCCTTTGTCAAAGACCAGAATATGGGTCCCATTCCTTTCAGATTTAATCCCGCCTGGATCCCAATCGAAGGCTTTCTAGACATTGTGGCAGCAGCCTGGAAAACTAATATCAGAGGGTCTCCCTTCTATGTATGGGAAGAAAAGATGAGGATTGTGAAAAAGGCCCTTAAAGAATGGGCGAAACTTCTCAAGTCTCCTAAGAAGCAAAGGATGGATGTGGAGAAAGCTCTGGAGGATCACCTTTTCAGTAATGAAGGGAGCCTCTCTCAAGCCTCTCTGGATAAAGAAGTTTCCCTACATAACAAGCTCCATGAGGCCTGTAGGCTTGAAGAAAATTACTGGAAAATAAAATCAAGAAACACGTGGCTCCAAGAAGGGGACAAAAATACAAAGTTTTTCCACAAACAAGCAGAGATTAGAAAACATTTTAAGACTGTAACTAAGATCGATCATTTGGCGAAGCAGATTTCTGAGTTGGATGAAATTAAAAAAGCAGCTCATGATCATTTCCAGGATATTTACATGGAAACTTCCCCCAGGATGGATTTCAATCAAACTGACTCCTTGGATAATATCCCACTCCTTGTTTCTGATCATATGAACCACCAGCTCCTCCGGCCAATCTCCCTTCAAGAAATTAAAACCATTGTTGAATGCATGAGTCCTGACAAAGCCCCTAGACCGGACGGATTCACTGCAAGATTTCTCACTTCCTGTTGGCCCATCATTCATTCTGATCTGTTTTGGATGGTCAAGAAATCCCAGTCCTGTTTCAAATTAGGAGGAGGAACCAATTCTTCTTTTCTAGCCCTCATCCCCAAATAAAAAGGAGCCACCTCCTATTCCTGCTTCCATCCTATCTCCCTCTGCAATATTGGTTATAAGGTCATCACCAAAGTCTTAGCAATTAGACTGAAAGTTGTTCTCCCTCTCATTATCCCTGAGAATCAAGGAGGATTTATCAAAGGCAGGCAAATCTATGACAACATCATTTTAGTTCAAGAAGCCATCCACTCAAGCGTGGCAAGAAAAGAAAAAGGTATGGTTATAAAATTGGATTTAACTAATGCCTTTGACAGAGTTCGACATGGTTTTTTGTTTCAATTCATGACCAGGTTTGGTTTTGCTCCAGGCTTGATCTCTTGGATCAAAGCCTGTATTAGCATTCCTTGGATTGCCCCGTTGGCTAATGGTAGAGCAGTTGATTTCTTTCAAGCCACTCATGGCCTCCGTCAAGGATGCCCTCTTTCCCCTCTGCTTTACGCTATTCAAGTGGCCTCCCTTAGCTTTCTTTTGGAGCATTATAGAGTTCATGAAGATCTTCTTGGGTTAAAGATTGTGCGTGGGGTTAAAGAAGTTAACCACACCCAATTTGCTGATGACACTCTTCTTCTGATCGGAGCAATCCCAATCACAGCAAGGAAGTTCAAAGAGGTGCTTGATAATTATCAAGACGTCTCAGGAAGCAAAATTAACTACTCCAAAAGCCAAATTTACAGCTAGAACTGTTCTCCAATTGAGCTGCAAGCTATATCCCGTATCCTAAAGATAGAAGGGAAATATCACTAGACTGAATTTAAATACCTTGGAGTTCCAATTTTCAAGGACAAACCTAAAATCTCCAGCTGGGATCCGCTGATTGAAAAATTGAACTCAAAAATCAAGGCATAGGGAGCCTCATGGCTAAACCTTGCAGGGAAATCAGTACTTATTAAATCAGTTCTTGCAAGCATGCCTGTCTTTCAATGCTCTTTGCTTTTGGCTCCTATAACTGTTCTAAAGAAGATTGAAGCCCTTCTCTGGAGATTCCTTTGGAAAGGAGGGAAACAAAATGAAAACAGGCTCCCTCTGGTCAAATGGGAAAAAGTAACTGCTCCTTATTTTGAAGGGGGACTGCATTTGCGAGACCTTAGAGCTCAAAATCTAGCCTTGGGTGCTAAGCTTCTTTGGAATATGGTTTCATGCAAGTCCTCCTGGAGAAAACAGGTGTTATGGAAAAAATATTTCTCAGGTTCCAGGCTCCGGTGCTTGGACCAGGGTCCGAAGGTGGTCAAAGGATCCCCCCTGCTTGCACTCTGTTCTAAAGCCCACTCCTTCTTCTCCGAGGGCCTCACGTGGATCCCAGGAAATGGGAAGAAAATTAGAATATGGGATGACTCCATCTCAGGCAGTCCCCCAATTGGAAACATGGAAGGATTGGAGGGTATTAGGAGGTTCCTATCAAACCTCGGGATATCAAATCTAGGGGATATATCAAAATGTCATCCTGAAGGTCGACATAGATGGATAGGATGGGACATCCCGAACTGCCCTCCCAATATTGAAGATGAAAAATCCCTACTTCTCCTCTGCTTGAATGGGAAGTCTCCGGTTGCCAAGGATTATAAAGATGTAAGGGGATGGGGCTCAAAATCCGGACATTACTCTGTCACTGAAGGTTACAGAAGCATCAAAGCAATTCCTAATGTTCCTAGAAACCCTGCAATATGGAAGTACATCTGGTCAATCAAATCGCTCCCTAAAGTTGATCATTTTTCCTGGACTCTTGCTCACAATAGTGTCCTCACTAATGAAGTCCTTTGAAGAAAAGGTTGGGAAGGGCCATCGCGTTGCCCTCTTTGTCTCGTTGTGGAAGAATCGTCCCCTCATCTGTTTATTTCTTGTCCCTTCTCCTCTGTTGTCTGGAATCTCGTGACCCTCCCCTGGCATATTCGCTTGCATTATGATGAGATCTCCTCCCTCTTTTGTCATTGGTCTTCTTCCTCCCCAGTTAGGACCCATGCAAAGGACCCTCTGGCCATTGCTTGGTTGACTCTTCCTGAATTTATTTGTTGGAAACTCTGGCTTGAACACAACAATCAGATTTTCAGAGGAATCCATTCCACTCCTATCCAGGTGGTGGTTAAAATAAAAGCTCTGCTTGGGGACTTCATCAGGTCTCGACAATCTCCTTATTTCATCTCTCCTTTGTCCAAGGAGGAAGCCATCTGGTTTCAAAGTGTGAATCCTGGTTCTTTTGATTGCTTAACCCATAGACCTCCCACGCTGCAAAATTGGGAAATCAAGACCGAGGGGGCAGACTTCGATCTCTGGTGTAAAAATCTTGGAAAAAGCCTTTTGTGTTTTGATGGAGCTTCAAAAGGAAACCCAGGGGAGGTAGGAGGGGGAGGGGTGCTCTTTGGCCCCGCTGGAGATCTGATTTTCACTTATTCCTGGAATTTGGGAATCGAATCCAATAATATGGCAGAAGCTCTGGCCCTCTGGCAAGGTTTAAATCAAGATCTCCTCCAAGGTATTCAGACCCTAACGGTTGTGGGGGATTCCAGGATGATTATTCATAGCATAAAGTCTACGAACTTGCCCTCTTCTATCTGCCTTCGTCAAGTTCTCCGAAGAATCCTTCTGCTCATCCCTCTCTTTCGAGAAATTGATTTCTACCATGTCTTGAGAAAGAATAATGGACAAGCGGACAAAGCGGCTAATGATGCAATACCCCTAGGAAAAGGGGTCCTCAAACTCAATGATCTGTATAGTCTATTCCCTATTCCGTAAAGCCATGGGACTGGATCCGAGAATGGCCGGATGGGTTTTTTGGAGAATGGGACATAGGCCAAGTGTCACGTGCCCCTGCTGCCCGATGGTGGCCACCTACGTCTGTAGCGTGGCTATCCACGACGTGAACATCTATTCTTCCTCGTTTATGCATATTAAATCCTACCATCTCGCATGCCATGACATTTTCAGGATGATGTCGTCTCCTCCTTTGCTGATGATGGACCGTACCATTATCTGTACTTCGGAGCAGGAGAGTTTACGGAGCAAGATTTCACAAAATCTGAGGGGCTCTTATCTCATCTTTTTCAGGCGTGCGGACTTTCCTTCCTCTGTTCAATCAGGTATGATTTTCTCTGTTGGCAATACCTTTTGGCTCGCTAGAACCACATCTTGTTATGATGACGATCAAGATCCTGATCCTCAAGAGGTTTCCTCATTTGGCATTGAGAGCTGTTATTTAATGAATAGTACGGGTTTGGTTAATGGCACTCATCGAAGGTTAATGAAATGTCCCCCGGCATGATCCAATTTATGGGTAATTATGCTCCATGTATATCATAGGAAAGATATCATAACTATTAGCCGCAATCTTCCTCGATTCATTTCAAAAAGAAAAGTTTCGCAATCTCTGAAGGTGGTCTCTTTCTGGTGG
Organism: Larix kaempferi; assembly: GCA_027924585.1. Classification (NCBI taxonomy): domain Eukaryota; kingdom Viridiplantae; phylum Streptophyta; class Pinopsida; order Pinales; family Pinaceae; genus Larix; species Larix kaempferi. Next base: position 121,088 of record BSBM01001593.1, read on the forward strand.
CGAAGGTCTTTGGAGCTCTGCATTTCACCTTCCCTGTACTCTCTGGGAAATACTCTGTGCTTTTTGGGTGGTATGGCAGATTCTGGTGATTCGGCATCCTCCTCCCCAGATCCTCTGTTGGAATTGGAAGCAGAAGTCAGGGTCCTGTGGCGCCGGGTTAGACGACAAGGGAATTTTATACAACAAATGGATGAACAAGGAGGGCGACGTCTTGATAGAATGGATGAGGTCATTGATCGTATTCGCTCGGACTTAGCGGTAGCTATGGAAGCTCTGGAAGAGAAGGTCATGGCTGCTATTGAAAATATGGATCTCAGGCTGCAGAATATGGAAATCACCCTGGCAAATCTTCGGGCTACTGAAAAATCAGGACATGGCAAGAGTCATTCAGCTGCCAAATCGTCTTCAGAGGTAAGACACCATTAATTCCAGTCTAGTTTCGGACCTCTCTTTGTTTAATTTCCTTTGTTAAAAACTTTAAAGACCTGGTTTTGATAGTCACAGGCATATGTATTTAATGTTTGGAAGACTGCATGGCTTACCACATTTTTGGAGATGTAAACTCGTTGGTGGCTCAGCCACTATTTTTTAATATAAAACCTATCCGTTTCTGTCAAAAAAAAAAAAAATCACAAACAACCAAGAGACCAACCGAAAAATGAAATGACAGCAATCCTACATGTGATAACTGAAAACCGACAATCAACAGAAGTGAGAAATCCACGGTAAAATCAGCACAGCAGAGTAATTTTCGACGAGTAAAAATGATAACGAAAAATAAAATAAAAACCTTATATTTATCAATTTACCTAAGTTAAATCACGACCCCAAGATTGGGAATAAGGAACAGCTGAGATCAACCATTGCGGGATGCCGGATCGGGTTCAGAAACACAATAAAAAGTTTTATTTACCATTCCCAAAAGCCGAAAACCGACACTGGCGGGTTTCGGGTTTCGAGTTTCAAAATATAACCAAATCAAAAGCAGGTTCCCGAAATCCGCAACCCGACAGTTGCGGGTTGCGGGTTTCAGGACGCAATCAAACGCAAAGTTAAAAAGGTAATTTCTAAATCCCAAAACACGATGACGAAAATCCCAAAATATGAGAACACCAATTTCCCGCACCCAAATCTTTCGGGTTTCGGGTTTTGGGTTGTCCAAGTGTCGGGTTTCGGGTTGGTAGAGAAAAAGTTAAAATACTCAAAATTTAAATATTTTTGCAAACCAAACACTTAGAGATAATCCAGATAAGTCAGAAAAATGGAGCAAGAAGGTATGGGCATTAGACTTAAAGAGATATAAACCGAAAACTCATATTCACAAAGGGAAACTTACCCATATACCTTCGAATTTATTAAAAATGGGGCTCCCGTGATTTAGCTAAGCATGGGATCTGTTGTGGCCACAACAGGCCTAAATCATTCATTGGTTGAAACATAAGTCATTCCTTAAACCACACTTAAACTTCTAGGTCCACCTAACCTTGCATTTGTTTCTATAGCTTGTCTTTTACATATCCCTAGGAACCTTTGTTTCGGTCCAATCAACTTTGATTGTTTATAGGGTCTCCCCCTTGGTCTTGATTCATCTTGATCTAAAGTGAAGAGTGCCTCGGTTGACGTGACTCCCAGCTTGCATTGGGAACCGTGGCATCTCTTGGGTCACCTCTTTAGTTGTCCATCTCCTCTACCATCCTGGATGGGATACCACTAGGGACAACTACAAGTTGTGTGATAACATTTTTTGGTCGTTGCCGGGGAGGTAGAGGCTTACCTTAGGTTTCTGCAATTATCCATGCATAACTCATATTTTATTGCATTCGGATTAATCTAGATGGTTATCATTTCAATCCTTTATTAAAAGCATATCAATCTATTTGTTTTACTCTCTCCCTGCACTTTAAACGACATACATCTTGGTAGAAGAGTTTAAAAGTCTACCTAGCGACTCCTAATAGTGACTCCGCTGAGGAGCGAGCTCATAGTCATCCTTACAACAATCTAAGTAAATCAAATCCAAATCAACTGGAAGGAACCCCACTCACTTATCACAAAAGAGATCCTAAAGCCCAATCATCTAACTTCTTTTGGAAACTTGTTAACTTAGATTCTCCAAACTGTATCTTGGGATCTCCCTTGTTCAATTCGGTTCCTCCTTCATCTCCCAATCCTAATCCTAACGTAACTCCAGTCAACCCAATGGCTGGAGAGAATCAATCTAATTTTGGAAACAATAATCAGAACAATCCTCCCGTCGCTCGTGCTTTTGGAAATAAGGCTAGGGCCTCTCCTTCAAACTTTTCCTAGGTCATTGGTGCCCCCCATGATATGCCAAACAAGTACTTTGAAAAGATCCCAAAGTTCAATGGGAATTATGCGACCTCCATTGAAGACCACATAGAAAATGTCTAAGCTCACATGGAAGCTTATGGGGCTGAAGAAGAAGATGTGTTTATGAGGGGTCTCTTTGCATCCTTGGAGGCTGATGCTCGTAAGTGGTTTGACTGTTTGCCTGCATCTTCAATCAATCGATATGATGTATTCACCGATAAACTCAAGCATGAGTGATCAGTCAAGTTAGATGGGCGTTTCCTTTTGAACCAACTTTTCGAAATCAAGAAGAAAGAGAACGAGTCTGTCCATGAATTTAACCTTCGCTTCAATAAGATAGTGGCCAACATTCCAAGTACTATAAGGCCTCCTAACCAAGATATCTTAATTCACTACCTTAATGCATATGAAGGCTACCTTGGATACCATTTGAAAGACAAAGACCCTAGTGACTTGAAAGTGGCACAAGATAATGCTAGAAAGGCTGAAGCAAATGCTGCTTCCATGGGAAAGCAATTTTTTTTTTACCTAATCAATGCCTCTTCTTCTAGATCTGAGCCTAAGTTTAAGAAAGGGAAAGAGCCTAGTAAAGATCCTAATGAAATGGTGGAGAGCATGCATGAAATGATGAAGAATTTAACTCTCCTAAATAGGGATCTAGCTAAGAGTAAAGAGGCGGAAAGGTATAGGCAACCCTATGGCCCCAAGCCTTATTGGAACCAACAAAAGAAACCTAATGAAGGTGATAGAAGAAACCCTGTGAGCCAAACTTCACCTCAACCTCCTATCATAAACTAGTCAGAAGAGCAAAGGTTGGATGATCCTGAGTATCCCACCCATGGTGGCGATACTCTTGATTCTCCAAAGAACATTAACTGGGTTGACAACATAGATTTTGACAAGGTCTTTGGAAGAATCCTGATTGATCATGAGGAAGAGTCCATAGAAGAACCCAGTCCTATTTTTCCCATCTTTGCCACTGAACAAGCTGGTAGTAGTAGTCAAGCTCCTCCTAGAACCTATCAACGAAGAAAGGATGGTTAAAATCCCACCTTTCAGTGAAAAAAGAAGTAGTGAGCTGCCTAGTCCAGTGAGTGATCCAATCCCCCTTCCTAAATATGATTTGGATATCAACATTGAAAGAGAATTGGACAAAGTTATGCATAACATCCCACTCACTGAGCTGATGAAAATCCCATCAATAAAGCAGCAAGTGGTAGAGCTTTTCGAGGGTATCCCTAAAACTACCACAAATAATGGTGAAGGTTCATATTTTCAAAACTCAGCACCTAGTGGTATGATTGATGAAGAGGAGGACCCTCCCATTAACATCCAAACTGCCTTATACGAGAGGAAGAATGGTGGTCACCAACCTTTTTATCTTACACTTCGCATTGGTGATACCCTTCTTCATAATTGTATGTTGGATTCTTGTGCCTCCATGAATGTGATGCCTTTGCAAGTCATGGAAGCCATGGGATTAAAAATAACCAGGCCCTATGGGAACGTTTGCGGAATTGATTCTAGACCAGTTCAAATCTTTGGCTTGATTAAAAACTTAAGAGCTTACCTGTTTTCATGCCCCGACATATCCACGCTAATGGACATAGTAGTCATAGATCTCCCTCCAGCTTATGGAATGCTTCTTTGTAGGAAGTGGTCTGCTAGGCTAGGGGGACATCTTCAGATGGACCTATCATATGCTACTATCCCTAACTCGGATGGGTCATTGGTTAGGGTGTATCGGGAGCCATTTTATGATGGTCATCTCGAGAGTTATGAGGATGGGGTAAGGAACACATTTGGTGAGGGTGAGTTATTACCTGAAGGCATCTTCATGGTCATGGGTGGCCACAATGAGGATCCTAGTCCAGAAAAGGAAAACATTTGGAGATCATTTGGAGATGATAGTTCTTCTGAGGAAGAGAGGGGAAGAGCTATTGCTGCTAGAGAAATGAACCTTGAGTCACTTCAAGGTGAAGTATTGGAAGAACATAGGGATTTGAACCAACCTGATAATGTGGAGCCACACATTGAACTACATGAGCCCACCTCTCAACTAAATATTTCTGAGGTTAAGTTTGATCGGATCAGAAGTGGTGAGTATATACCTAGGACAGTCCATGAGTGGTTTTGCCTAGTTGACCTTAACACACAAAGAGGAGGACAAGGCTTACCTCACATCACTCCTTTGGAAAATAACATTGAAGGAACACACCTTCCCTCTTCTAAAGGGAATGATGAAGAACCAAATGACTATGATTTTTCTGATGTTCTTGATCATTTGTCCCATTTGTCCATGGAGGATGGGGTTTTGAGGCAAGTAAATGACAACTCCATGAGTTGGCAGGAACATGCCTTAATCCATGATACCCCTGGGGAGGATTCTTCTTTAAATAACCTAGCTTTTTTTTCAGGAAGAGCCTGCCGAGCTTAGTTTGCTTCCAACTTATCCTAGTTTCCTTTTTCCCGGTGAGTTACCTATTGTTGAAGAAAGTATGAACTCCACAGACTCATTTCACACTCCTACTTCTTCACCAACATCTTTAGACACGGGAACTCAAAATGTTTCTAACTCGGTTCCTAGTCATCTATCCCTTCCCACTGATCATCTGGAAGCTTTAGAGAGCATGACCATTCCTGTCCCATCTAGAGAAGGTAGTAGCAGAAGTGCTAAAAAACAAAATCTACTACCTCCAGTCCATGCGGATGAAGATGAGGATGTTGATAGAGATTTTTGGACTGTCGGGGAAACCCCAAAGTATAGCATTCACCCACAAGTTGAAGAACCAAGAGTAGAAAGTCCTCCTAGGAGAGTAGTTCGAGAAGTCCTTATTGGTAGGGTAGCCATACCTTTAGACGGTGGATCTCCCAGGTTTGATGCATTTCCTCCTGATAGGAATTCAAGCATAGTTACACCTCAACCTAGATGTAATTCTGACATCCAGCCTATTCCTGAACATATTGTTGAAGTCATCCCTCAGTCTGTAAATTGCCGAAGATTCGAAATTGGTGATAGGGTCATTATGCCTAATGATTTATTTTATATACGATCTAGGGGATCTGGTGACTTTTGTGTTGGACTGCTCACTGTTGAGCGTTGCATGGGTGAGATGTGTTTTCTCAATAATGGGACTCGCAAATGTATCTTACTCCCTATCAACCAAAGGGAGTTAAGGGATTATCATTCCTAACTTTCCTTGCCTTGCCTATTTAGAGTAGGTAGTTTTTTGAATAAGCTCACTTGAGTAGTAGGATTTGTGTGCTTTTTCTTTTTCTATGTGCTAAGTATTGCCACTTTTCTTTTCTTCTTTTATGACTGATTGTCTTTAGTTATTGATTGAGTTGAGTCTTGCTCCTTCCTGAGCTTGTCTCACCTCCTACATGCATTGACGATAGATTAATTTCCTTTTTTTGGCTGCCTGTGCAAGTTGAGATTGCCTGCTTGAAAAAGTTCTCTTTTCCTCCTGCACAGTAATAAAAAAATAATGAATGATGATTAATGCCTATATGCCATGTTATCTTAGATTTTCTTTTATGCATTTCATTTTTTGTTTTAGATTATATTTTATTTTCAGTTTTATTTTATATATTTCCCATACATGCTCCACGAGGTATTCTAGTGTCTATGAGCGCAGATACAGGTGCAAAATAAAAGCTGAAAGCAAGGATGGTGCAGTGCTGGATTGAAGACTGTTGTAGAGCAGTTCGAGACCAGATATTCTAAGGTTATCAAGTGCTCTCTCCTTAGAGCACTTGTCCCAACTAGAGCCAGATGTTATCACACCATAGTAGCAGGGCTACTATTCTTGCTTAGCAGATATATGCACATTCCAGAGCTTGTATTATTCAGAGCTTGGCTACGATGAGTCTATTATTTTTTAGATCACTCATGATCAAAACAGTGTATTATTGGACTTATGTTAGACCTTGTGTCAAGGATGAGCCTTGAGAGTTCAGATTTGATGACCAATGTGACCCTTTATTCCATACAGTTTCAGTTCAGTTCCTAGAGATGTATTGCAGCAGTGTTTCAGATGATATATGATGATTATTCTTATGATGATGTTATATGACCTATGGATGTTTGATCATTAACTATCGATTATTATCTTGTTGCTTTAGTCATGTTAACAGCATTTGCTTGGTATATTATTCATGATGTGGCAAACTGTGTAAAGCTTAAAATGAACTATGTTGATGATAAATTATAAAATGGACATTTACTTGCACATTTAGGTTGTTTGACAAAACTCACTGGTTCACTACCTTGCATAGATATGGTCTTCCTTGACACCATTTGTCTGCTAGCTTAGGCTCCACCATCACTTGACTCCATCCATCCATGACTTTCCTTCTTTGGCCTTAACCCTTGACTTGTCTTACTTGGATTTTTGATATTGAGGACTTCCTTTTTTTCTACCTCTGTGTTTGGACCGCATCCCTGTTTGTTTAGTGTCTCGGCTCTGAGTTGGTGACAAAACTTTCCTTTTGTAAGTTGGATTGTAGGCCTAAATCATTCTGGTCGGTTGTTCCGATGTGTGGCACTGGTCCGAACTCCCCTTAGTCACTTGAGATGTTGTTGCCTAAAACTGAAAGCTCATGTACTACTTATGGAAACTTATATAAATTCGCCCATGGAAACTAAAAAAGGGCAAGAGCGATGAACTGCTAAAAATACTCCTCGAAGAGTATAAGAAAGGTCCAAAAAGCAATGGTTCTTAAATTCTATATCTAAACAATTGCTGACCTTATATTGATATGTAAACATGCCCTGGATGCAAGCTGCAATTAGTTGTGCTTATCAGCACACCTGAGATCCGAAGGGTTATGTAGGCCAAAAAGGCCATGAAATGAAATTGAATGATCATAATGAACTTTGATCAACTTGATGTAGACATGATGCCTAATTTTAATAAACAATCTCTAAACAGCTTATCCATCTGTGAGGCACATCCATTCCCCGTGTTATTTTGTCCAATACAGAGTTTGTAGTTTCCCCTTTCTCCCAGGCCAAAGTATCTTTCAGTTGAGTTTAGACAAGTCACCCCTTTACCCAACCTTGTTCCTAGCCTTCATCCTTAGCTAGTAGTTAGACCATGTCAAATGGTTGAGTTTGTCGTTTAAGCTATTGTGCAAGTAATTATAAAATAACATTGGAATAGATTAATGCCACTGAATGATGTTATACTTTAAGTTAAGCTGTGAGTATAATTAGAGGGACATGTCTTAGTCTATTGATATGATTATTCCTTGGTTATATATTCATTCCTTGGGATCCATGATGATGTGGGCCATGCATGGTTATTGATGATGATAGATGAGCCCACATATTCTTGATGTTGATGCTATATGATGGACATATGGTTCAAGTGATGATTGATGCAATTCAGTAGGTTTTATTATTACTTCATATCATCAGATTATGCACTATCCATATATGGTGGACCCTACAGTTAGCCCATCAGGGAAACCCATGGTGTATGAGTACACATTCTTAGTAGATCTGGGTCTTCTGGATACAATGAGACACTTATCATTAAGTTCCAAGTACTTCTGACAGTGATAGATGCAATTTTACACTTGTTGACCAGATTTGGGGTTGATTTCCCAGCCTGAGCAGCAAGGGCCATGAGAGGCCAGTTCACCTAGGGCGTTGTATGAGGAGGGGGTGGTCCAACCACTTGTTATTACCATTTACCCCCCCTTATGGAGAGCCTAGTGGGCTCAGATTGACAGCGCAGTTTCCCTAGGAGGCAATTTCAGCACTTTCACAGTTACTGATGCAGTCCAGAAATGGGATAAAAGGGTCACTGAGGTATTCGATTTGGGAAATTGAGGAAAAAAAATTTTACTTGGTATTCACAGAGGTCTTCTAGGGTGAACCCCCTATTTTCCAGCCAATTTTCATCACTTGGGTGTGTCCACAGAGCCCACAGGAGGCCTTTTACTGTTTGTCTGTCACAGATTTTGAGGATAGATTTGATCATTTATATTTATTCTTGACATATTATATTATTTTATTGTTCCATGGGGATGAGCTAGTAAGGATTGATGCCTCCTATCCCCACCATGATCTCCACGTGTCATGTCCAAGTCATATGAGGTGAGCTCTTGTACTTTTACCCCCTCTAGTGGATGACGTCACCCTCCATGATTATCTTTTAGCTATGATGTCATCATTATTTGAGTGATCCATGTGTTATATTGTTATGATTCATTCTTAGCCATTGATTATGTATTGAGATCTTTTAATCTCAACCACTCATTTCATAAAGTGGTTTGAGATCTAGGGTTTTGGTCTTTATTATCCTATATAAGGAGGAGACCCCCTCATTGTAAAATCATCTAGAGATTTTGGCTCTTGGCTCTTGGAATAAAATTTCTATCTTTTGGAGTCCATGCTTGGGTTTGGAGTGGATGTTGGTTGCTTTTGTCCATTGCACTAGAGGATCTATTGTAGCTATCTTGTATATTTTTCCATATCTTTTTACAGGTTAAGAGGACATTTTTGACAAGTGTGAATTGGTGGGGAGGCTTTCCCTTCAAGCTTGGAGGAAGATGTTTTTGTTAAACAAGGAGTGGTTTTGTCTTTGTGCCAACTATTCTTAGCTTATCTCTCTCTTGCTTGTATCTACCTTCAACATGTTAAACTGATTGATGCTTTGCTCCTTGGTTTTGACAGATTAGAGGGACACACATGTGGCCTGGAGAAAATCAATTTGGAAAGAGGGCTTCAAAAAAATTCTTCATTTGACATTTGGAAAAAGTAATCCTCATCTCAACTAGCATTCCTCTCTTAATCCAGGTATGCTCCAAAGGTATGGTCTTCTTCTTCCTTGGCTTATCCATAACTTCTAGATAACAAAAACCCTAATTAATTAAAACCCTAATTTTTCATGTTTTCTTAGATCTACTTGGATCTAGCCTAGCTTTTGAAAATATATTGAAAACCCACCTCTATAGCATCCACGGCAATTCGGATCTATAGTTTGGTGGTGATTGGGTTCCATTTGACACACATTTCAAGGCAAAGTAGCCCTCTTGAGGAAAATCGCACCCCTTGGGAGAAGCTAGTTGGGTTAGATCTATCACATGGGTAGGTGAGATCCCACTTGATTCCCACTCTCCATACTTGATAACCTACCCCTAGTGCCTCACTTCATTGATTTTTTCCTTGTGGGCCCCATTCCTCATTTTGAGGGTTGAGCCCCACGTGGGTCAATTTGGTGATCCATGTTCAATCTCAGATCTATGGAGATCTAGCCATTGGATGCCCATGATTTTCAAGATACACATTCATACTTGCCTAAACTACTTGGATCTAAACTTTGGTGGCCTTTGGGTTTGACTTGACACACCCTTCAATGCTTTTAGCCCTCCTTGGGAAAAGTCGCACTCCTTGGGTCATTGAGTTGTCCCACTTTGAGAAACTGGGTGGTTGAGATTCCATTGGATTTGGAAAGAGCATACATGGAAACCTACATCTAGTGTCTCACTTAGTGAAGTTCTGCCTTAGGGGTAGCATTCCTTGTTTTGGGGAAAGTTGTCCACTTGGGTCACTTAGTTAAATATTAGATCTAGTAAGATCCAACCATCACATCTCAAATAGACCACTTGATTTGTATCCTAGGTGTCCCGATCTACATTTCCACATCTCTTTTGACTCCATTAGCCCATCCATCAAGGCACTAGTCCACCTAGGGAAATTCACACTCCTTGGGAGTTGTGTCATTTCCTAGATCCCATATGTGGGCATATCTAATTTCATCTTAGATCCATAGATATACTCATTACATGCCCCTTGGTACCATTTGTACTCTTAACTTCACCTTGTGGGTCCCATTTGAACCATTTCCATATCCCAAGGAAGTGGGTCCCACTTGTGTATTTCATGGTACTAGATCTTGTCCTTTGATCTCTCTATGTGGCCTAAATCATTCATTGGTTGAAACATAAGTCATTCCTTAAACCATGCTTAAACTTCTAGGTCCAACCTTGCATTGGTTTCCGTAACTTGTCTTTTACATATCCCTAGGAGCCTTTGTTTGGGTCCAATCACCTTTCATTGGTTATAGGGTCTCCCCCTTGGTCTTAATTCATCTTGATCTAAAGTGAAGAGTGCCTCAGTTGACGTGACTCGTAGCTTGCATTGGGAACCGTGGCATCTCTTGGGTCACCTCTTTAGTTGTCCATCTCCTCCACCATCCCGGATGGGATACCACTAGGGACAACTACAAGTTGTGTGATAATACGTCCCAAAAGAAGTTTTTCAATCATCTGGGAGAAGTGCAATAGTGCTATAATAATATGACCTGATTATTTGATCAAGTTGAAGAACAAGTTAGTGAATGAGATAAAGTGGATAACGTGTTGGGATAAATATTAGATTAGTATAAATAGTGTACATAAACTCTCGATACCACTACAACAAATTTGACATTTAGGGGTGGTTCCTTTCCGCCTCCAAAAGTAACTTTTGTGGGCGGTTTTGGATTTGGAGGCGGTCTTTCCAAAACCGCTCCTAATAGAACCGACACTAAAATTTTTCACTTTTAGGGGCGGTTCGGGATGAGATCGAAACCGCTGCCAAAAATTGGTTTTGGCGGCGGTTGATACCCGCCCCCAAAAGCCACTTTTGGGGGCGGCTCTAAACCCCCCCTAAAGTCACTATTGGGGGCAGTTCACAACCGCCGCCAAAAGTCACTTTAGGGGGGGTTTAGAACTGCCCCCAAATGCGTATTTTTGGGGCTGTTCAACCCCCTATCCCCTCCAAAAAAAGTTACTTTTGGAATGTTGGCAGTGGTTTCCTTCCGCCTCCAAAGGTTACTTTTGGGGGTGGTCTTTAGAACACCACCCCTAAAAACACCGACGCTAAAAGGTTTGACTTCTAGGGGTGATTATAGAAGAGATCAAAACCACCGCTAAAGTGATTGTTGGAGGCGGTGCTAAACCCCAGCAAAAGTGACTTTTACAGGCGGATATAAATCCCCTCGTAGGTACCTATGGGAGCGGTTTCGAACCGCCCTTAAACCGGTTTACAAACATTTGGTTGCAGTTATAAACCCCTTCGTAGGTGCCTACGCAGGCGGTTCAAAACCCCCCCTAAAACTATTTACAAACATTTGGGGGCGGTTATAAACCCCCCTCGTAGGTACCTACGAAGGTGGGTCAGAACCCCCGCTAAAACCCTTTACAAATCTTTGGGTGCGGTTATGAAACCCCCTCATAGGCACCTATGGAGGTGGTTCAAAACCCCCCCTAAAATGCTTTACAAACCTTTGGGGGTGGTTATGAGGCCCCCTCGTAGGTACCTACGGAGGCGGTTCAGAAGCCCCCCTAAAAGTCTTTACAAACCTTCGAGCGCGGTTATGAACCCCCCTCATAGTGACATATGAAGTCAGTTCAGAACCCCCCTTGTATCCATAATAAATCATAATAAAATATATTTTATTTAAAACATCAATATTGCAATATTATTAGGGCACTAAGGAATCGAACCTTCAACCTCCTTCCTATAAAGCAGGTGCTCTACCATTGAGCTAGAACCCTTAAAGAATTGGGGAAAGGGGCAATATTAACACCAAGATTGCATCATTTGTAATTCTAAGAAAAGACTAATAATCCCAACATTGTTTCTGACTCGAGATACCTAAGAAAGTAGTTTGAATGGCTCTGACCTTATAAGTTGGCTGAACTTGAAAGGTTTCATATGCAGCATTGGTTCAATAAAGAAAACAGTAATACATAAACATTTTGCAGGGCAAAGTTGGCATTCAAGTTCATACACATACTCATAAAGTGAACATCTAACTAGAATTTCAAGTATTCATGGATAAAAACGAGCATCTTTTCTAATGGTTGCTTGATGGATCCATGTAAGAGTAGCCTTCTCTTAAAATTTATGTCAGTAGATCAATTGGTTCTACAATTATAACATATTTAGACCCAACTCAATCAAGTCTGGTGATATAAATAGCATTCAACTATAGGATGGAGAAATACAAAGATTAAAAATTGCATAGCATGGATAAATCTATAAGATTTTCTAAGATAAACAACTGATAATAATGCATTTATAGATATAGAATACCTGCAACTGATCTAATCGCGAATGAACACCACCATCACTCAAAAGGCCATGATCTAATCATGAATGACTCCTTAATGTATTTAAACCCTACTACCTCGTATATTTTGCTAGAGGCAAGAACATAATCCACTAATTTTGCTCTGCACCCAAAGTCAAAATCAAAGTTAATATGTTTCCCATTCTAGAAGTTGTAGCACAAATAAATAGTAGAAATATCCTTTCAGTTACCATTTATACAATTATAAAGTACATCTTATACAAATATCATATGATATCACACCAATTTGTAAGGTGGTCAATAAATTAACAAAATGTTAATGCTTACCAAATCTTAATAATGCAAGGAAAAATACCCAATGTATAGGATTCTCATAAGTCACTATTCTCATAAGTCACTCTGAATGCATAAATTATCCACATGCAAGATATTCCTCCTTCACTCTAATCCTTGACAATTTTCATCAATAATTTTCCAAAATTATAAAAACCACAGTAAGCAAAAATAAAATGAGCTGCTTGTTTACCATACTGGGAAATAACAGATATCAAGCATAGTAAGTCATAGAGGATAGTAGAGTCGAATAAGGACTTTGTTCCTTCTTTGAAGGATCTGGAAAATAGAGTAAGAGTTATATTTAATCCAGTTGAGTCATTTAGATGGATAGCTTAGCTTTAGCTTAAAGAGATTGTTAGCTCGTAGAATCTTTTAGGTAGCTTAGTGGAGCTTAGTTAGCTCGAGGAACGTTCAATCAAGAGGAACAAGCTCAGAGTTTTGACTCTTGGAGCTTACAAAGAGAGAGAGAGAGAGAGGTCTCGGTTTGTAATGATCGATCCATTGTATTTAGGTTCAGATAAAGGACCATTGTGAAATAAGATCATATGCCTGTATTTTTGGCTTAATTAAGTTTATTGATTGAATTTGGAAGCAATTTCCCATTTGAATCGTATCTTGTGACCACGTTGACTAAAGAAATGTCTTGAGTATTGACATTTACACAAAGTAGTCAATGGGATTGCTAACTACATTACGTAAAATTCTTTAATAGTGGTCAGGGCAACTTCAGGAGACCTATAGGTGATACTCCCAATGCCTAAAAGGAAAGCTATAGGTGATACTCCCAAATAATGTTGAAATTGTATTGATAATAAGGATCTATACCTCTTAATCCCAGCCCGGCCGGCTACGGGTGTGTTCTCGGGGATACAGAAGGGTAATGGTCCGCTTCAAAATTGGCCATCTGGGGCATGAGACTAATAATGCAGCTAAGCTGGAAGGTCATCTTTAGGGAATCCAACTGGCTTGCACCCATAATTGTGTAAAATTAGTCACAGCAGATCTAATGAACAAGTAAATCAATCACAATAGATGAACATAGAAAATATGGTGCAAAACTGTGCAAAACATGCAGCAGTGCTCAATATCCCAATAAGGGTGAATGATTACAAATACAATCTATCACAATGACTGAGCAATTCGAATTGCCTAAGGAGGTCATTTGAATCACTGAATGGAGTAGCTTGACTCCAACTAGGAGTCCTCATCATTAATCAGTAGTGGTCATCAATGCACAAGAACCAGTCATCCAGGTGTCAATCTGAGTCTAACTGAGTGTAACAAGTGTAACTGAAGTGTGTAGCACTGATTAAGGGAAGGAGGCTCAGTGGGGGGCGCATGGGAGGCTAACTGAAGTTAGAACAAGTCATCTAGTCAATCTGGAGGTCCAACGGAAGTGAAACAGTCAGTCAGGAGTGAAACTAGCCTTAAATCAGGGAGAATCAGAGCTAACTGAGTGTAACTGAAGTGGAACTGCAGTGGTAGGTGAAGAAGTGCGCCCTTCTCTGGAAGTAGGTGAGAAGTGGGTGCCTTCCAGACTAGGAGGGCTAAAAATCTGAAGTAAGTGGATCCCGGGTGCTAGAATAAGGTGGCTAAGGTGCTGGAGGCATCAACCTGGTGACTAGGATGCATGCAAAATGCATGCAAACCCTAGAATTTGCGTGCAAACCCTAATTGCATGCAAGATCCTGAAAAAGATGATGTGGATATCCGAACACCCCCCCTCAAGCTAGACTATGATGTGCAAAAAAAAATAATGTGGGGCCCTGGTAACTAAGACCAAAGGTCACCCCAATACAATAATCCAAAAATGCTGAAAATAAACTAAGTGAGGAAAGAGGGAAAACCCAGTGGGAAGAGAGCCCCCCCTCAAGCTAAAGCATAATAATGGATCAATCTATCTCCACCATGATGGAACTCACCCCCAACAGTGAACGGAGGTAAGAGAACTTCTTCTCAGTGAAGCTCTTGGTGAAGATGTCTGCAATTTTCTCATCAGTAGGGCAATATTGCAGAATGATGGTGCAGTCATGCACCAACTGTCGAATGTAATGCATATGAATCTCAATGTGTTTGGTCCTCTGTCACTGAACTGGATCTGTGGAGATCTTGATAGCACTTTGATTGTCACAAAATAGGACAGTCGAAGTAGTGCCACCAAAACCAAACTCGGAAAGAATACCCTGCAACCAAACTGCCTGAATGCAGGCATTGACTGCCCCTCGATACTCTGCCTCTGCTAAAGAAAGTGCAATGGCTGCTTGCTTTTTGCTGGAACAGCAAATAGCACCATGACCAATCATGAAAACATAACCGGAAGTGGACTTCCGATCAATGCTATCACCTGCCCAATCTGAATCAATAAAACCAATGAAATCAAGCTCAAAATCTACAGCATAATGTATGCCAAACTGTCTCGTACCTTGCACATACTGCAAGATCCGCTTGGCTGCTCGCCAATTAAGCTCATGTGGCTGCTGCATATACCTTGACACGGCACTCATGGCATATGAAATATCAGGCCTTGAGTGTGTCAAATAAAGTAGTGAACCAATCAACTGTCGATACATACTGCAATCTGCAAGCGGTGTAGAATCTCCCTCCTCAAGACTGATTCCTGAGAGGAATGGGAATGGGGCTGCCTTACATTCAGCCATATTAAACTTCAATAACATGTCGGAAGCATATTTTTGCTAATATATAGTGATCCCATCAAAATTTTGATCTATCTCCAAGCCCAAAAAGTGACTCAGCAAGCCCAAATCGCTCATGTCAAAAGCTAGATTTAAGGCAGTTTTTAGCTTGTTTATTGAAGTAAGAGTGCTACCAGTAATGAGAAGAACAATAACCAACAAATTACCTTTAACTCGCTGAAGATACACATTCGGATCAGATTTGCATCTTTGGAAATTCTGAGAAAGAAGGAAGGAGTCCATCTTTGCGTACCAAGCTCTTGGGGCTTGTTTTAACCCGTACAAAGATTTCTTCAATCTACAAACTAATGATGGATCTGATGTGTAGCCCTCTGGATTCTGCATATATACCTCTTCAGCAAGGTCTCCATGTATAAATGCACTCTTCACATCCATGTGGTGCACCTCCCAGTGCTTGGATGCGGAAATAGCCAAACAAGGCGGATGGAATCCATCTTTGCAACCGGTGCAAAGGTCTCAGTGTAGTCCACTCCTTGGACTTGGGAGAAACCTTTTTCCACCAAACTTGATTTGTATTTGCTGATAGTGCCATCAGCAGCAACATTAGTGTGGTAGACCCATTTACACTTCACTAATTTTCTTCCAGGTGGAAGAGAAACTAGCTCCCATGTGTTGTTCTTTTGAAGAGAACTGTACTCTTCATCCATGGCACTTTGCCATCTCGGGTCTCGGTGGGAAGAATAGTATGATGTGGGATCTGAACCAACCATCAAATAACAAATCTCAGGAATTAATGGATCAGCAATAGAAAGAGCCATACCTGCTCTTTGAAAGTCTGCTCTTGTTCGTCTCGGATCAGCAGGATTTCCAAGGTTCGAACCAGCAGATTGAAGAGTGTTTTGGGCCCACTTTGGTAACTGAGGAGGATCATAATGGTCGGATTCCAAACATGATATGTCATGATCATCATATGCTGCTGAAATATCAGAACTCATACCCTCATTATCGCTGCACGGATCTTCTTCTGGTGAAGGCGGTGAATCGGCAGTCTCTTCCTCAACTAGTTGCAATTCTTGAAGCGGTTCTTCAAATTTCACACTGCGCTCTATGAATATCTTTTTAGATCTGATATCCATGAGTTTATATGCTTTTGATTCTTCCCCATATCCTATCAGTATGCACTCGATACTTTGTGGATCCAAATCTCGTCTCTTCTTGGAAGGAATTCTAGCCCATGCAGTAGAGCCAAAAACTCTCAAATTTGACACATCCGGTTTGTAACCAAAGAATGCTTCGAAAGGAGTCATACCTTTCACGGATGAATGTGGAACATGGTTCTGTATGTATGCAGCAACATTGATTGCTTCAGCCCAAATATTTGCAGCCAAACCTTTTGATTCAATCATGCATGTAGCCATCTCTTTCAGTGACCGATTTTTCCTTTCCGCTACACCGTTCTGCTGGGGTGTGTAGGGAACTGTATGTTGGATCTGAATTCCGCTTTGGGCACAAAGTTGAAACAAATCGGATTTAATATATTCTCCACCATTATCAGATCTAAGAGCTTTGATCTTGCTCTCAGTGGTGGTCTCAACAGAAGCCTTAAAATCCTTGAATTTTCCAAGCACTTCTGACTTGTTTTTGAGAAAGAATACCCATGTAAAGCGGGAAAAATCATCAATAAATGTCAAAACATACCTTGAACCATTTAATGACATATGGGGCAGCGGACCACTGATATCAGAATGTATCAACCCCAAAAATGTAGAAGCTCTGCTAGCTTTGTCGCGGTCGAATCTGTGCTCAGGGTGCTTCCCAATGATGCAACTAGTGCATATTCCCTTCGAGGAACGAAGTTGTGGAAGACCATCTACCATGGATTTGTTTGATAGCAGTAGAAAATATTTATAATTAAGATGTCCAAATATTTCATTCCAAAGCCTACTAACCTCATTACCATGTGTGCGAAGAGCAGTGGGCTTTGCAAGCGGAATAAAGTGTGAAAGCTCATAGCATTTTGCAGTGTGGTTTGCCTTTCCGACTGCAACAAGTCTTCCACTTTTGATATCAAAAATTTCAACTGTATTAGGGCTGAATGTAACTTGCTTCGGTTCACCAGTGTGTGTCATTTGATACACAGAAAGAAGATTTGAATCCAAGGAAGGCACATAGAGAACATTCTGAAAGCTTCCATGATCTACATGAATCGTACCTTTGCCCTTTGAAGAAATTTTTGAGTCATCTCCCAAATGGATGGGGATGGAGCTATTTGGATCGAATGAAGAAAAAGAATCAATATTTGCAGCCATATGATTTGATGCACCCGAATCTATCAAGAGAGTAGTGGGCTTCGAAACCGTTGCCATGAGTGCTTGTCCTCTTTCATGATCATCATTCCTATCCTTCTTCCTTGCACCGTTAGGAAGAGTTATGTTGTTCTTTTCCAAAAGGAGGGCCATTTGATCTATAGTCTTCTTCATACATGAACTTTCGGGATGAAATCCACGGTTACAATAAGTACATTTAGATTTTTGGTTACCTTCTTTGCCCTTTTGCTTGAACTTTGAACTGGATGGTGCATCCGTCGGTTTTCCATTCTCTCTTTGCTTGTGAGGCTCGAATTTGGGCTTCTCCTTCTTTTGCTTTCCTTTACCATTCGAGATCTTGGGTCCTTGAACATATAGGGATGAATCTTTGGAGCTTATGGACCCCATTTGAATAAACTTGTCATGCTCTTTTGTGACGGACTCAATGAAGGCATTCAAGGTAGGCATCTTCCAATTCGGGGTAGTTAGCCGACCGGAATTGAAAGTAGAGACAAATACCGAATAATCTTTACCAAGCTTGCTGAGAATGGAGAGGATCAATTGTTTATCCTCTTTGATGACTCCACTGTTCTTCAACTGCAAGTTCAAGTTCTTGAATTTTGTGAAGAATTCATTGATGGTCTCGAAATTCTCAGGACTAAGGGCAATCAATTCATTCTCTAATTGAAAAGCCCTAAGCTCATCCTGCTTGCCAAATAGTGTTTCAAGTTGCTCCCATATGGCTTTTGGAGTCTTCAATCCACTGAGATGGAAGTGAAGATATTTGGAGATGGAGAGGCAAAGAAGACCATAAGCTTCATCAAGCTTGTTGTAGTGTTTGGTTCTATCTGACAGATTGTTTGGCTCCAATTCAAGACCAAGAGTGACTCGATAGTAACCTTTTGAACGTAATATGATCTCCATATCATCTTTCCAATCAAAATAATTGAATGGGGTGAGGATAGGCTTTGAAAAAGAGTATTCCATTGCTAGGATCAAGTGCACACTGATGTAGAGGAGCTTTCATGCACAGTGTAGCGAATGCAAATGATGGAGACAATAACCTGCAAATCACAATAAAACCAAGAACAATGAGGTCGAACAATCCACCCTTTTAGAGTTGCATCACACCTGGGATTGGAGATCAAACAATGTTGAATGGGTCCAATGTATTAGATCCAGGAATTATGTGGAAACTCAAGCTTCTGGAGTGGTATTGGATGTATTTTCAAGCTTTGCATGCATAGGAGCGAATGCCCTTGAGATATTTCATGCCAAAACTTTTTGCAATTTTTGAGCAATTCACTCAAATCTTCTTGTAAAAACACCTGTAGAAAAGAGATCTTGTCCCTGCAATGGCTCTGATACCATGTAAAATTAGTCATGGTAGATCTAATGAACAAGTAAATCAATCACAACAGATGAACATAGAAAATATGGTGCAAAACTGTGCAAAACATGCAGTAATGCTCAATATCCCAGTAAGGGTGAATGATTACAAATACAATCTGTCACAATGACTGAGCAATTCGAATTTCATAAGGAGGTCATTCGAATCACTAAATGGAGTAGCTTGACTCCAAATAGGAGTCCTCATCATCAATCAGTAGTGGTCATCAATGCACAAGAACCAGTCATCCAGGTGTCAATCTGAGTCTAACTGAGTGTAACAAGTGTAACTGAAGTGTGTAGCACTGATTAAGGGAAGGAGGCTCAGTAGGGGGCGCATGGGAGGCTAACTGAAGTCAGAACAAGTCATCTAGTCAATCTGGAGGTCTAACGGAAGTGAAACAGTCAGTCAGGAGTGAAACTGGCCTCAAATCAGGGAGAATCAAAGCTAACTGAGTGTAACTGAAGTGGAACTGCATTGGTAGGTGAAGAAGTGCACCCTTCTCTGGCAGTAGGTGAGAAGTGGGTGCCTTCCAGACTAGGAGGGATAAAACTCTGAAGTAAGTGGCTCCCGGGTGCTAGAATAAGGTGGCTAAGGTGCTGGAGGCATCAACCTGGTGACTGGGATGCATGCAAAATGCATGCAAACCCTAGAATTTGCATGCAAGCCCTAATTGCATGCAAGATCCTGAAAAAGATGATGTGTATATCCGAACAAATTGTACTCCCCTTGTTGTGGAGGGTGATGCTCGGATTATTCTCCACATGGCCAAATGCAGCTCAAAGGTGGCGACGTCGTGGAGGTTGGAGGGAAAGCTGGATAATTTAGCATCTTTGTTATCTCTGGGGCTGGCTATTTCTTTCTCCCATGTTAAGTGCAATGGGAACAAGTTGGTGGACCTGCTCGCTAACCTTGGGGCGGTGAATCACTTGGACCTAAGCGCCCAAATGTGGGAAAACCTGTCGAATTTGGATATTCTTTTCTGTGATATGATGAGTTACCATGTTGATGACGGAGGGCGACGTCAGGCAAAGGATCATACTGCCACATGATCCATTCCGCCCTCATTCTTTTTCCCTTCTTTTAAAGGATGATCAATGAGCAGTCTTTTCATACCTTTCCCGTGGATTTTGTTGTCTTCTCACTAACTCAAAAAGGTACTTCTACCATGATTACAGGAGGGAAGGATTTAAGTGAAGCATGATTTACCATTAATGGACAATGCAAAAGCTCACCACCTTCAGTTGCAGTACGATTTTCCATTAATGGACTGTGCGAAAAATCACCACCTTCAGTTGCAGTACAATTTGCCATTAATGGACAGTGGGTGGCGGAACTCTTTTTAAACCCAGGGAAGGTGGTAGACATGAACGTAGAGTTCAGAGATTTAGTTGCATGCGCCACCATTTTTTTCTTGTTAGATAGTATGGGCGATCATGGTAATTGGGATAGACGCAGTGCCACTGCAGGCTGTCGTCATTATCGGGAGGGTGAGACTTCTTAGGGTGAATCCGATGGGAATTTCTCTCGTGCCCAGCAAAAGGCACGTTGGGAATCTAGTGCCTTTGTTAGGGATGTTCCCCCGGATCTCCAGAAAGAGATTTTCACTATAGAATGGAAACTTTGGAACCAACTTGATAAGGCAACTTTGGATGCCAAACATCGTTAGACTGCAAATTGGGTTATGGACCCAAGAAACACCGTGGGTCGTTTCAGCCTGTACGCACCATTGCGCTCTATTGGGTAATGAAAAATCTTATGGGTTATGCTCTCCGGGATAGGATGGAGCATCCTTTTGTAAATGAGATGCTCAGCTATGAAAGAAGCATTTTGGAGGAAACCAGGGCCGTCCACCATAAGCTAGATTTTCTCCTTCAGGCTATGCAACTTCAACCTACTCTTGCACAGCCAGTGGCTTCTGTGGTTCCTCCTCCTAGGCGCTGTCCTGATTTCCCCTACATTCTGTTCTGGGATGGCGTGGTGGGTGTTTAGTGTCTGGTTTGTTGGGTGTTTGTTTAGTGTCTGGGTGTCTGTCTATCATCTATTTTCATGAGGTTTTGTTGTGCAAAGGAGTGATAATGGGAGTCAAAAGGCCTGCATGCACGTGTTTTGTTTTAGTTTTGCAGTATCTGTAGTATTTGTCTCTGTAGTTATATGTATGGTCAGGCGAAGTCCTCTTCAGAGGTGATTTTGTTTAGTCAAGTGACTCAGTGTGATGGTTGGTTTATGAGCTTTTTGGGTTCAGTTGTAAATCTTTCTCTTTTAATATAAATTTCTCTCTTCTTACTTCCATAAAAGAAATAAGGATCTATACATCAGATGATCTTGGCATCCTCTATGCTTTACACAAATATTTCACACAAATTAGTTGTTACACCATCAATCTGGTATACTTATGGTTGTAATAAATGTGATGTAATTAAATTTGTTGTAATCAAATACTTTCAATATTATTCATTACATTACCTACCCGTTCTCAATAGCTATCCCACAATCAACTTTTCTCCTTCAACAAATGTGCAAGAAAATCAATTCATAAAAAAGACAAGTACAACTGTACTTAAAATGAAGAAATCAACACGTTATAATCAATGAAACGACAATAAGATTTCTAATTAACAAATTCGTTATGGTGATAACTTACAAATATGCAAATTGTAAGTTATATTGAAATAACTTACAATTTATGTTGATTTTATTAAGTGGATAGCTATAAGAGAAAGTCCATGTGAAAGTGGAGAGAGCACTCCCAAAAATTTCACCAACTGATGTTGAAATTCTTCACGAGCGCTGCAGATATGCCTATAGTCTGGACTGTCTAATTAGTATACACATTTTGTATACAAATTCTACTTTAAATTCCATTATTTTGTCCTCCTTTTCAAGTCTGTGTATAATAACAATAAAACAGATAAGATCCATGCATAAATAGTAGCAAAACAAAAAACATATGCATGAAAGGTAAATCCAAGTAATAATCTAAGATGTATACCTCATTTTCAAATCTGTCCAATCCCTTTTTTTGGCCATTTGAAAATAAAACAACCCAATTTCTGGAATTGGCTCCTCGAGAGTTGGCCTCTCAACTTCCTTCCAAAATACAGTTACCACGAATATTCCTGTAGTACACCCATATGCTTTCCAAAATAGCCTTTACCAGCACATAGAAACCATATATTACACCATACAAGCTTCCACCTTATAATAACCAAATCCAAACATCAATTTTGGTTTTAACTTGGAGCCGAGATAAGAATTTTGGGGAAGCTACAGTCTTGATGTTGATCGGAGGATTAAGTATAAATGAATGTGCCTGCAACGCTGATTAACGCCTATAGACAGTTTAGATCAAAAGTGGGGGAGATCAACGGTCATGAGCCTCCTTCGCAGAAAAAGTTGAAGGTCTTTTAAACACTGGCGGGGTGCTAGCCTGCGGGCAGGTCAAGGAATATCGACGGTGGAAGGCTTAGATCAACGGTCAGAAAATTGTTCGCAATTTAAACAAGCGCGAAAAGGGTTATGATTCAAATCCGTGAACTTTTGATAAAGTTCGGCATCTCCCAACGGTGCAAATCAAGTGAGATGAAGATTGACGGCTTGGGATTAGTTCGCGGATATGACTTGCATGTGAAATCAATAGACCCAAAATTTGCGAACTCGGTAAAGGGCGTATCCGAGGACGGTAAAGATACAGGAGGAGATCGGATCGATGGTTGAAAATGTTTTTGCAGATTAAAGGCGTTTTCGAGTTGATATGTGGCTGGTAAAGGTCAAGGAGATCTATGGATGAGAGTTGATCGTATGGATAGACGGCTGACGTGACTCTATCACTGTCATAGATGTAAGGGTGCTATGTCATTTTTATATTATAAAACACCCGTCTACACGAAGATTCGCATCCCAGTTGACTTGTGTGCATTGGAAAGCAAAAGGAGCGGATCGTTCAAATCCAACCAACCAACCAGAGACCTAGAAGCTCCACCAAGTTGTCAACCGACCAGGTAGGCCATCCACCTCCACCTTAAACTGTTTAAATGGCCGGACTCGTGGTTTCCCAAGCTTTGAGCCTCCAAAGATAATTGACCTATTAGAGGATAAAGACTGTGATTTTTACGATCCCATGCTGATAAATAGCACCATAGAAACTACCAAATAAAGATTGAAGGTCATAAGGGCCAAACAAGTGGATGTCCATAAGATTTATCAATCCTTTTTCCATTTGTTTACAACCAACCAAACCCCTAGTTGCCCTGAATTTGTAGACTGGTGTGTCGGCCATTACTCCTCGGACCGAAGAGCAATCATGGATGCCTCAAACTCTAAAATACTGTGCTATGTAGATGCCCCTACTATTACGAAAGATTTGGCCGTTCCAGAAGAATTCTACCAAAAATCCCAAATTTATAGAATGGAAACCCTGATCCAACATTTCCGTCAAGCCCCAGATGACTTCAAACAAAGCTTTTATCATGCTTCCCTTCTACCAAATACCTCCTCTCAGGGCGCACCTTTTCCTGGTGAGGCCAACCTTTTTATGGAAGAGTCGAAGTGTGTTATCTCCATGTTGGCCCAGTTCCTAGGCTTAGACAATTACCTATACATAAATGAGCCCCTAATAAGTTTGATGTTTGTTCTAAGCACTTGTCCTATCGAGCCAGCAGGCCCAAATTCGCTTACCCAATGTGCATGTCTAAAGTTTGATGAATCCTTGGCAGACAACATCCACTCCCAACTCATATAATTCCCTAAGACAAGAACTTTCAAGTTCCAGTCTTACTTGTTAAAAATGTTCCTGGCAGCTAATGAAGAAAACCTGCAACCTCCAAAGCTGCAGTTGACTAAGGAGATGTATTCAGACTACAAAACCTTCATGAGTGATCTTATGGCAAAGATATATTTCATCTTTTTCCAGAAGAGACTACCTAGGGTACTACCTCAGATGAAAGACCTACTGCATCCATCCATGGAGAAGAGGGTTGGGGATTGGTTCATGTTGGAGCATGGGACTGTGATTAGAATTTATGGCTACTCCCATGCCCCCTATGTGCTACCTACCTTCCTAACCCCCAGAGTACTCACCTTGGAATTTATAAGACAAAAATTGAAGGTGGAGTGTGAACATTTCTTGGATGACAGGAAGTCTTCGGACATCAGATTTCCATGGAAATTGGGCTCCTTCATTGTCAAAAACAAAACAACTCTCCCAGCTATTGAGCGAATGATGGGTAATCCGGGATTCCCATCCAAAGCAGCCATAAACTATGATCCTCACCAGATTATCTCAGAAAGAAGGAAGAAAAGTAACAAGAAAGCATATGAGCACTTCGAACTGACAAGTCTAGCTGAGATGGAAAACTGGTTAGAATACATTGACAAAGGCTAGCTGGAAGTAGACCCACCAGAATATTCTTCATCTTTAGCATTCTTTTTTCAAAGTAGCACATCAGCAGTGCCCGGTTCACCTAGTAAAACCCCAACAATATCAGCAGCCATGTCCCTTACCATTCCTCCAGAAAAATCTATAAAGGAAGGGGTAGTGAGCCCATGGATGTAGACAGTGATGCTGAGAGATCCTCGAATAGGCAAAATGTAGAGGAGCCTGAGCAGCAATTAGTATAGGTACAAGCAAATCAACCCAAGAAAAAGCAAGTCAAATCCTCGGTGCCATCCTTCGAGGTTAAGCAACATGTGTTCAACATAACACCTACTGGAGCCCAGATACAATCTCTGTCACGAACCCAAAATTTCATAAAAAAAAAATTTTAAAAAAACTTTTCTAAGTGTCTAAAATACCACTAAAATCTATGCGAAAATACAAAGTGTGGGTTTACTTTATTTAAATACTGCTTTACAAAATAATTAAAACTTTGCGACACTTATTACTGTTTACAAATGTCGTTATGCTAATCAAGGAAAAGATATACGTTTTATTTTCAACTAAATAAATTCTGAACTTGATATGTCAACTATTTCTTAAATCTTGCGGGAAACACAAAAACTTCATTATGTCTTAATATACATCTTTAAAAAGCATGTATATATTTTATCGCACTAATAGAACAACCTAAATGGTAACAACATAATCATAATCATAAGGGAAACATATTAGCAATATACAGCATAATCAACTTTCTAACGGATCGGATACTTCAAAGTAGTCATAAACATTTTTAAGGTCAGAAACAAGTACTCATACATAAGACACATTGAGAAACACCAAAGGAAACATAGGAGACAAGTATAACGTGGTTCACCCATACACGGGCTAGTCCATAAAGGTGTGTGCATCATTTATTAATCTTTAAAGGAAATCAGGGATTACAATCCAGCAACATTGTTGCGATAAATCTCCTTCTATAATCTCGAAGCCCTTCATCACAAGGTTGCAATATATAATTACAATTTCTTGAGAGTTTTCCACACTAAAACCTCTCTTAAAAGTTTATGTGTAACATCATAAACTTTTAAGTAGCTTATATCTTCCTGATACTCGACGCTTGACAATTACAAGATTTCAGAAGGGCTTTCTTTGTAGTTATAATAGGCTTTAAACCTAAGTGAAAAGCTACAATCTAATCTTGAAACATTTCAAACTTGAATATGTTTACTTGGATCTAATCATATGCATAGATCCTCTTTCTAAAATCTGTCATGGATTTTCTCAATCAGCAGAAGGAAAATGAATGTTAAAATAATAGAATTCTGTCTAAATTCAAGGACATAAATCTCCAGAGTTTTAACTAAGATTTTTAGCATATAAAGGCCAGTGATCCCAATCGGACCGGTTCAGACTTTGCAGAGTTAAACTCTATCATTGAGCAATTAGTATAGATAACCTGGGTATTTCATCTGGTTAACAAGATAACTGTTTCCAGAGTACGATCCCACACTGGCATAACATATAAATAAGCATAGACCCATAAATCCAGTTTATATACAATTAGCCGAGGTTCCTTGGATAATTACGATTTAAATATAGATTACAAAGCTAAAATCCAAGTACAAAACTCAGACGGTTTAACTAAACAAAATGCAGGAACGTGTGACAACCCAAGGTGAATGCATGACAGCATATACAACATCATCATGAATAATCTATACCCATATTTAAAAACAATATGGCAGTCATTCATATATTTTCTCTACATATATCAACGCCTAATGGGATTAGTAGAGAGTTAACACAACAAAACAAAACAACAAAAAAAACAGAGTTACTTTATTTATCACAACACTTACTCATTGTTTCCCCGAGCTCCAATCCTATCTCCAGAATTCTTCTAGTCTAATGAAGAAATCGACTTACCGTAGATAAGCAAAAATGTCAATCCGCTGAACACTCCCTCATTATGCCCTTCTCCTTCCCGACGCAGAAACATCCGAGAATCGAATAATGGAAGAGGGATCTTCCCAGCTTACGACCTATCTCTAGCTCCTCCCTCTACTCCACAGGACATGCAAGGGTGATAATAACCAGTGATAGGGAACAAGCCCAAAATAACGATAACTCCTGGAGTTTCTAAATTAAGTGTAGACTTCCCGATGAAAAACCTGGATAGGGTATTTTCTAAAAGCAGCAATGGCTCCTTACTCCTGGATCGGAGTGGCTACGATGGTCATACCGAGATTATATGCAATTTAACCCAACTTCTGTCAACTTGATCGATCCAATTCTATTATTTTCTGACTATAGGGAGCATCAATACGGGTTCCACTACCTTGCATCCCCTTTTCAAAACAGAACTCTCCCTTTTCTACTATAACGCCGAGATGTTATATCTCTCCTGCACAGATCTTCTTAGTTACATCCAGATCGTTTCCTTCCATCGCCATGCAGATTCTACTACAGAGTTCACTTTATCTTCCCTCCCTTGCCACCTTGCTAAGGTTTATGCGAAACTAAAAATATCATAAGGCAGAGTCCAACTCAGCTCACATTTTGTCTGCGTTATGCTTCCTTAGAAAAGGTTTTTCCTATCTTCATACCGAACCCTCTAAGGCACCAGGGCTGAGAGTCCAAACCTCATATGCATCGATCGAGTAACCGAGGAAAAATAACATTTATGCAACAAGCCCTAAACTACCAAAGAAGAATCCAAAACGAAAATTAAAAGGTTTTGATAAGGGGTCGAATCACTGCATTTCCAAAATATAATAAGCAGTAATTTATGCCCCAAATACGAAATGGTTAATGTCCCAGCATAAACTTATTGCTTTATGGTAGCAACATAAAATCTATAATCATAGTATTCCATATTTCGATCCTGACAGCTCTATTGGCCACAATTAAAACTTAGGGAGTCCATGCTACCAGTTTTGATAGCAATTTAAGAAAAACAACATAATGTTCCAGAATATTATGAACTGATTCTTGTCAGGGCATAGATACTTAACTCAATCGCAGTGATACCACTTGGTTAGAAGATAATTCGCACCAGTTTTGATTTCGGTTACGAGCTAAACGTCCTCCACGCCCCTCTTCATCTCTTAACTGTGTAAGTACTCCTAGATTTTGATGGATCCCCCTCCTTATTGAGCAGTAATACCTCTAAATAATACGCAGAGATGGTGCAAAGATACTTTTTCCCTACATTTTCCGGGCAGCCTATATATTAACAAAACCTTGAAGATAAAAACCTCTCCCCATCCGTAACCGAAGGCTCCCCTTCTCCATATGACCCAGCCTCCTTAAGTAGGAAAATAACCAGGTTACGAACTCAGTCATGGTAGCGAGTCCATACATTTTCTCTTCAAGGCAGCTGGATTTCTCGACAAGCCAAGTGGAAGAAATGAGAGAAGCGCCATACCCCTCACTACCATGCTCCATCATTCGAAATCCGTTTTGTTTTTAATGAAGAATTAACGCTGGAAAGGTGGAGATTCGGTGCTCTCCCTAAGGAGACAAATCTCCCTAATAATCTCTCCACTATCCCTCAAGAGATTCTCGAAATCGAGGAACATGTCTCATATCTTGTATTACTCCCTTTCCACCTATTCTATTTTTTTATCATGACTACAGTGTATTTTATTAACCCCTAAGGTCATAGGACCACTCAAAGTCAAATCCCACTATTTTCGAATGGTTCCTAAATATAAGTCATGAGTGTATAATCTTTATAATTACCACCCTTTTCATATAGGACCTTAGCATATACATTTTTCCACATAATAATCCTAGATTCTATTATTAATTGATAATGATATCTTGTACCTTGATAGCATAACTTAAATTATGCTAAAATAACTGTTTGTTTTCTCAAGGCATAAATAAAATAGGTTAATAACTTTCATACTTAGGGATTATTATCCCCTTTAACTCTTTCTAGTCTTATAGGACAATAAAATAAATTCACTCAAGTAACCCTTTCTTTTTAGGGTATAGTTCAGTGTCTAATTTTTGACTAGTATACATTAGCTCCAAAGCTTATCAAATATCTTATCAATATATATATATACTTACTTGATGTCATTATTTCCAAACA
Source organism: Larix kaempferi (assembly GCA_027924585.1). Classification (NCBI taxonomy): domain Eukaryota; kingdom Viridiplantae; phylum Streptophyta; class Pinopsida; order Pinales; family Pinaceae; genus Larix; species Larix kaempferi. The sequence continues at coordinate 149,678 of BSBM01001593.1, forward strand.
TATAATCATATATTATAGGTTTTTATTATTTCTAACCTATAATTTTAAAACTTATACTTCTTGTATCCAAGCTATGTATAATTTCTTAGGACAACCTTTTTCCTAGTAGAACTCCTCAAATGATTATGACTAAAAGTCATAGTGAACTTCACCCTTTTGAAGTTCTTATAATATGTATATGGATATATAGATAGATATCGTAGCAACTCTTCCCGTCGCTTAGTTTATCTTTACTCGTACTTAGGTGGCATTCTTAATAATTGTGTTTTAAGGAAAGGTCATCACTAGACTACTTTACCCCCACCACCTATGGTTACCAAAGTGACATGAGTCATCGTTGACTTATCCTCCCTAGTGAAAATTCAAATTTCCGTCGTGGCGTCATTACTTCCAGTGACTTAGGTCCACCACCTAATTTTACAATCCTTAGAAAATAAACATCATTAGACACAATGATTACTGGTGGGGCCTTGGCCTTGAGCTCCTCACCAGAAACGATTACAATAATTATTTACAAAAGTAATAATAATAAGGGTCAAAATTGAGGGATGTTACACACTCCACCCCTTAAAGATAACATCGTCCTCGGTGTTCAACAGTTTGTCTTTTGCATCCATTCATCATCTTTTGCTTACTTTTGCTCTTAAGGTTTGGTCGTCTTTACATCGTTGCGATTTCAGCAAGATCTCTTCAATTGTAACCTGCACATTGTACAACTCGTACAAGATTTTTCAGTATAACATAAGTATACAAATTTTCAAAATAGCAAATGTTTATCATTCATCCTCATCCTTGATGAAATATTTGCTTACTTTTAGCATTCATAACATTCACACATAAATACATGTGATAGTCTAGCTACAAGACAATCATTATCATTAACTCATAAAACAATTCTTTCAACTGAACTTTGTAATCACCAAACCTCTTTGTACGTCCGCAATCATGGAGACTTGCATACAAAACCCTTATGTATTTTCTGCAATCCTGAAGACTTGCCATACAAAACCCTTTATGTATTTCTGCAATCGTGGAGACTTGCCATACAAAACATGAGTCTTCTGTAACTCAGCCGGAAAACCTCTGCATACAGCAGAAATATGACAGTCTTACTCTGCAACTCATTACATAGCTTCCCTTCATCGAATCTTCTTGTGGGCTCAGTTCTAACACCACAAGGAAAAAGTTAAGTCTCCTCAGAGAACCTCTTGTGTGCTCAGTTCTAACAACACAAGGAAAAATTGTGAGCCCTTCCTCTGCTCAATTCGATGGATATAAAGTTTGCCTAGGACTTTTGGGTCAGTATAACATTCAACGAGCTACCCACCTGCTCTGTTCCTCTTCCATGGGGAACATGACCACAATTTAGGGAAGTTGCACCCTGCAACAGCTAGTAAGTGAGTGCAAGATGCAGCTGTTGGGCACTATTTTTGACCCCTTTTTGCCTCTTAGATAACCTTCATTTCCTTCATAAAACCTCCATTTTGAGTAGAAAGCCTTAAAGTTCATCTATAAACCTTGGTCAAAGAGGTATAATATCATTTGCTTATTAATAAATTGAGTTTTGTGATTTTTTAGGCATTTTAACTAGGATTTTTACTTAAACTACGGGATGTACTAACTTCCCGTATTACCTCCGAAGTTGAGTAATTGCAGGGCAGTTAGGAGGGAAACGGAAGATCAAGAATGGATCCTTAATTTCCACAGATGGATGAACATCCAACAGTCAGGTGAAGTGGCCTGTGCATATGTCAAGTCAATCAGAGTCAAAGGTGGCCACCTGTTCTGCGTTCAACACAAAAGAAGGAACAATGCTGATTTTGTGGAACTCCACGATTCTGAAAATGATCTCGATTAGCTCTTAGCATTAATTAGATGCAGGTTTATAGCAATTACAGTTTGATTTAGAATTTGTATAAATCATTTTCAAGACAATGAGAAGAATAATCACGATTTTTGAAGAGGAACGCACTTGTGCTTCCAAACTGCGTGGTATCTCTGTGTAGAACAATTTTGGTGAATGAATACAAAGTTTTAGTTCTGTGAAATCTTTTAATGTGTGTTGAGAAAGGCTTTGGAGGGCCCCCATCGTCAAACTCTCACACTTTCCTGTCACCGGTAGATCGATTTGGATGTTGCAACGATTCACTTCTGGTGTTAGCTATCTAAATTGTGTTAATGGTATGCATTTTATTGTGATTTCCAGTCTAGTCAAGTTTTAAATCGATTCTATTGATGCTCTGTTTCTTTCAGTTACGGTTTTAAATTACAATTCTGTCACACTGAATATCACTGGAAATATTGAATAAACACTGTTCTTCACTGGTTAAATGCTAAGGATATCAAATGGTTCAGACCATGATCTCTGTGTATTGTTCACTGCTGTTTATTTGATAGTGAAATGGTAAAAAGATATTTACAAATTATGAACACTGTCTTGTAAGAGAAATTGATTGGTAATTATCTTTCAGCGCTGGTAGAATTTTGCAGTTTAATCCTAGGGTTTATAAATTTGTTGTTTATTTAATTTTTACCTCAGTCTTTTATGCTTTCACAAATCAACTACTGTATGCTTAAAGAGGAAACAATGAAATTACCCTTGTAAGAGGATTTTGTCTTTGTGAGCTGCAGTATCTTAGTTTCTGTCAGTAGATTTAATTACAGATAGTTAAATTCTAAATGAGTCCAGCTTCTCTGTCCTAAACTTGGATGTGTCTCGAAGTTCACAAACCTGGATTGATTTTAAATTTAAGTTCTGATTAATATTGATAGATCAGATCCCAACAGCAGCCTCTACTTGAGTTCAGGAAATATTATTTTCCCCTCAAACCTTCTCATTTGAGTCCGAGAATTTTACTTAGTAACAATCATTTAGTATTTCTTGCATTCCACATATGACATAATACCAACAAAATATTAACGAATATATCTCATTCTATGCATTTTGATGATTACACATCATCAATCATAAGTCTTACCACCAATCATGATCCATAAAGCCCTGTAATCAAAATAAAAATGTAAAGTAAATTATTACTTACTCTTGAGCGATTTAGCTCAACTTATCTATGTAAGTGATTGTATAATCCAAGTTCCTCTTGGATTATGACATTGGTCGTGATCCAAAATCTCCTCCTGAAGTGTTAGTATAAGGAAAAAAAATTTCTTTGCTTCAAAATTTCAACAACTGAACTCATTTGTTCCATATATTTGCACGCATGCTCATTGGATTAACTTGTGCATCCTCTTCAATTCATCTTGATGCAAACTCTTCAAGATCCTTATTGTGAATTCGAGGTCAAGTCTACTAACAAACAAACATGTTAGTTTCATAATTAAAATGGTTAGTTGCATATAGCTTTAGTTCAAATTGAAGATTTACCATCTAATGATTCTTTTCTTGTAATCAAACTCCTACTATTTAACAAGACCTTTTTAATTTGATGCACATCAATCTTTATAACAAACCCTAGAAGAAATACTTAGAATCATAATGCTTTTCAATAAAATCATTTTAAGCTCCTAGGAAGATTGCGTGCAATTCCATACAGTGATACACTTTTAAGCTTATACTTATAATTCTAATTCTAAAATGAAATACAATTTATGTTAAGTAATAAAATCTTAACATTTTAAACAATTTTTCAATAATATTCAACATGTGTTCACCACACTTTTCATAATCTTTTGTACAAATACAAGAATTGTTTTAACAAGTTTCATTCTTTAGTAAAACCATAGTAATGTGAATATTTAAACTTATGTCAAGGGATAACGTACCTGTTTCACAACTTTATGAGGAACCAAAAGTAAAAGTACTTATCTTTACTCTTTCGGAAAAATCTTGGAGTTGCACTTTGTGTAATATTACCCCTCGTCCATTCCAGTCCATGCATTCAAAATGAAACAAATAACGACTTGGTTAATAAACTCCATACATATTGATTTCATGTTGATCCCATCAGGCCCGAGTGTTTAAACCTAGTGCTCTGATACCATATGTCACGAACCCAAAATTTCGTAAAATTTAAAAAAAAAAAAAACTTTTCTAAGTGTCTAAAATACCACTAAAATCTATGCGAAAATACAAAGTGTGGGTTTACTTTCTTTAAATACTGCTTTACAAAATAATTAAAACTTTGCGACACTTATTACTGTTTACAAATGTCGTTATGCTAATCAAGGAAAAGATATACGTTTTATTTTCAACTAAATAAATTATGAACTTGATATGTCAACTATTTCTTAAATCTTGCGGGAAACACAAAAACTTCATTATGTCTTAATATACATCTTTAGAAAGCATGTATATCTTTTATCGCACCAATAGAACAACCTAAATGGTAACAACATAATCATAATCATAAGGGAAACATATTAGCAATATACATCATAATCAACTTTCTAATGGATCGGATACTTCAAAGTAGTCATAAACATTTTTAAGGTCAGAAACAAGTACTCATACATAAGACACATTGAGAAACACCAAAGGAAACATAGGAGACAAGTATAACGTGGTTCACCCATACACGGGCTAGTCCACAAAGGTGTGTGCATCATTTATTAATCTTTAAAGGAAATCAGGGATTACAATCCAACAACATTGTTGCGATAAATCTCCTTCTATAATCTCGAAGCCCTTCATCACAAGGTTGCAATATATAATTACAATTTCTTCAGAGTTTTCCAAACTAAAACCTCTCTTAAAAGTTTATGTGTAACATCATAAACTTTTAAGTAGCTTCTATCTTCCTGATACTCGATGCTTGACAATTACAAGATTTCAGAAGGGCTTTCTTTGTAGTTATAATAGGCTTTAAACCTAAGTGAAAAGCTACAATCTAATCTTGAAACATTTCAAACTTGAATATGTTTACTTGGATCTAATCATATGCATAGATCCTCTTTCTAAAATCTGTCATGGATTTTCTCAATCAGTAGAAGGAAAATGAATGTTAAAATAATAGAATTCTGTCTAAATTCAAGGACATAAATATCCAAAGTTTTAACTACGATTTTTAGCATATAAAGGTCAGTGATCCCAATCGGACCGGTTCAGACTTTGCAGAGTTAAACTCTATCATTGAGCAATTAGTATAGATAACCTGGGTATTTCATCTGGTTAACAAGATAACTGTTTCCAGAATACGATCCCACACTGGCATAACATATAAATAAGAATAGACCCATAAATCCAGCTTATATACAATTAGCCGAGGTTCCTTGGATAATTACGATTTAAATATAGATTACAAAGCTAAAATCCAAGTACAAAAATCAGATGGTTTAACTAAACAAAATGCAGGAACTTGTGACAACCCAAGGTGAATGCATGACAGCATATACAACATCATCATGAATAATCTATACCCATATTTAAAAACAATATGGCAGTCATTCATATATTTTCTCTACATATATCAACGCCTAATGGGATTAGTAGAGAGTTAACACAACAAAACAAAACAACAAAAAAAACAGAGTTACTTTATTTATCACAACACTTACTCATTGTTTCCCCAAGCTCCAATCCTATCTCCAGAATTCTTCTAGTCTAATGAAGAAATTGCCTTACCGTGTATAAGCAAAAATGTCAATCCGCCGAACACTCCCTCATTATGCCCTTCTCCTTCCCGATGCAGAAATGTCCGAGAATCGAATAATGGAAGAGGGATCTTCCCAGCTTACGACCTATCTCTAGCTCCTCCCTCTACTCCATAAGACATGCAAGGGTGATAATAACCAGTGATAGGGAACAAGCCCAAAATAACGATAACTCCTGGAGTTTCTAAATTAAGTGCAGACTTCCCGATGAAAAACCTGGATAGGGTATTTTCTAAAAGCAGCAATGGCTCCTTACTCCTGGATCTGAGTGGCTACGATGGTCATACCGAGATTATATGCAATTTAACCTAACTTTTGTCAACTTGATCGATCCAATTCTATTATTTGCTGACTACAGGGAGCATCAATACGGGTTCCACTACCGTGCATCCCCTTTTCGAAACAGAACTCTCCCTTTTCTACTATAACGCCGAGATGTTATATCTCTCCTGCACAGATCTTCTTAGTTACATCCAGATCGTTTCCTTCCATCGCCATGCAGATTCTACTACAGAGTTCACTTTATCTTCCCTCCCTTGCCACCTTGCTAAGGTTTATGCGAAACTAAAAATATAATAACGCAGAGTCCAACTCAGCTCACATTTTATCTGCGTTATGCTTCCTTAGCAAAGGTTTTTCCTATCTTCATACCGAACCCTCTAAGGCACCAGGGCTGAGAGTCCAAACCTCATATGCATCGATCGAGTAACCGAGGAAAAATAACATTTATGCAACAAGCCCTAAACTACCAAAGAAGAATCCAGAACGAAAATTAAAAGGTTTTGATAAGGGGTCGAATCACTGCATTTCCAAAATATAATAAGCAGTAATTTATGCCCCAAATACGAAATGGTTAATGTCCCAGCATAAACTTATTGTTTTATGGTAGCAACATAAAATCTATAATCATAGTATTCCAGATTTTGATCCTAACAGCTCTATTGGCCACAATTTAAACACAATTAAAACTTAGGGAGTCCATGCTACCAGTTTTGATAGCAATTTAAGAAAAACAACATAATGTTCCAGAATATTATGAACTGATTCTTGTCAGGGCATAGATACTTAACTCAATCGCAGTGATACCACTTGGTTAGAAGATAATTCGCACTAGTTTTGATTTCGGTTACGAGCTAAACGTCCTCCACGCCCCTCTTCATCTCTTAAATGTGTAAGTACTCCTAGATTTTGATGGATCTCCCTCCTTATTGAGCAGTAATACCTCTAAATAATACGCAGAGATGGTGCAAAGATACTTTTTCCCTACATTTTCCTGGCAGCCTATATATTAAAAAAACCTTGAAGATAAAAACCTCTCCCCGTCCGTAACCGAAGGCTCCCCTTCTCCATATGACCCAGCCTCCTTAAGTAGTAAAATAACCAGTTTACGAACTCAGTGGTGGTAGCGAGTCCATACATTTTCTCTTCAAGGCAGCTGGATTTCTCGACACGCCAAGTGGAAGAAATGAGAGAGGCACCAAACCCCTCACTACCATGCTCCATCATTCGAAATCCGTTTTGTTTTTAATGAAGAATTAGCGCTGGAAAGGTGGAGATTCGGTGCTCTCCCTAAGGAGACAAATCTCCCTAATAATCTCTCCACTACCCCTCAAGATATTCTCGAAATCGAGGAACATGTCTCATATCTTGTATTACTCCCTTTCCACCTATTCTATTTTTTTATCATGACTACAGTGTATTTTATTAACCCCTAAGGTCATAGGACCACTCAAAGTAAAATCCCACTATTTTCGAATGGTTCCTAAATATAAGTCATGATTGTATAATCTTTATAATTACCACCCTTTTCATATAGGACCTTAGCATATACATTTTTCCGCATAATAATCCTAGATTCTATTATTAATTGATAATGATATCTTGTACCTTGATAGCATAACTTAAATTATGCTAAAATAACTGTTTGTTTTCTCAAGGCATAAATAAAATAGGTTAATAACTTTCATACTTAGGGATTATTATCCCCTTTAACTCTTTGTAGTCTTATAGGACAATAAAATAAATTCGCTCAAGTAACCCTTTCTTTTTAGGGTATAGTTCAGTGTCCAATTTTTTACTAGTATGCATTAGCTCCAAAGCTTATCAAATATCTTATCAATATATATATATACTTACTTGATGTCATTATTTCCAAACATATAATCATATATTATAGGTTTTTATTATTTCTAACCTATAATTTTAAAACTTATACTTTTTGTATCCAAGCTATGTATAATTTCTTAGGACAACCTTTTTCCTAGTAGAACTCCTCAAATGATTATGACTAAAATTCATAGTGAACTTCACCCTTTTGAAGTTCTTATAATATGTATATGGATATATAGATAGATATCGTAGCAACTCTTCCCGTCGCTTAGTTTATCTTTACTCGTACTTAGGTGGCATTCTTAATAATTGTGTTTTAATGAAAGGTCATCACTAGACTACTTTACCCCCACCACCTATGGTTACCAAAGTGACATGAGTCATCGTCGACTTATCCTCCCTAGTGAAAATTCAAATGTCCGCCGTGGCGTCATTACTTCCAGTGACTTAGGTCCACCACCTAATTTTACAATCCTTAGAAAATAAACATCATTAGACACAATGATTACTGGTGGGGCCTTGGCCTTGAGCTCCTCACCAGAAACGATTACAATAATTATTTACAAAAGTAATAATAATAAGGGTCAAAATTGAGGGATGTTACAATCTCAGAAGAAGATAAACTGTATGTTGATGCAAGAAAAATGTCCAAGAAGGATGTAGCCTTGGTGGCAAGCAGGAACCTTTCCCATAATACCTTGAGTCTTGCCTTAGCCACTAAGAGTAAGTCCACAGAACTAAAAGTAAATCTGGAAGACATCCCAGTACCTGATGTGATCATTATGCACAAGGATACAGGTGAAGTCATCTATAACAAGTTGTTGAGGGCTGCCATAGAGCTATCAAAAGTGCAGGCCAGCAAAACCAAAGTGCAAAAGCAGTTGGGATTGGAAAAGGTGGAGAACAAGAACCTGAAGGCACAAGTGAAAAAGTTCCAGGCTTCATTATTGGCCACTGAAACTCAAGAAGATAAAAGGGCTAGCATTCAGAAGCTATTAGATGAAAAATATCAAGAAATTCTGTCACTAAAGAAGAAATTGAAGATTCCAGCTGCCCAACTAGTGAATGCACCAGAAATTGCAGAACTAGAAGAGGAAAAAGAAGAGCTGCAGGGTAAGTTGACTAATTGTAAAGCCAGGCTAGTAGAGTTTGAAGAAAGAGAGAAAAAGTGGCAAGTAGATATGAAATTTATAATGGACAGTAAGGAAGCTTTGAAGGCTAAAGTTGAAGGGCTTGAGAAAAAGTTGAAAGACAAAGACCAAGAGATAGAAGCCATGGTCACACCCTCGATGGAGGATGGAGATTTTTCTATTGTAGAGAAAATAGCCAAGTTAAGTCTGGATGATGTAGAAGTGGCAAGATTGAAAAAGCAGAATTCCAACCTCAAGACCATGCTGGATAATGCCGAAAGGGACAAAGAGGCTACAGAGAAAGACAAGAAATCTTGGGAAACCAAGTACCAAGAGATGCAAGGTGATTATGACAAGCTGAAGTAGCAAGTTATAGGGCAAAGTGCATTGCAGGAAGCAAAGAAGATCATCTGGGATGATGGTATTGTACAGGCAGAGGAGCTGAGGCCATATTTGGACTTCATGGTAGATAAGGAAGCTGTAATCAAACTGGAAAGGTCAGCTATCACAGTGGCAAATGAGAAGTTAAACAAGAAGCCTAAGGATTATGCACAAAATGCAATAGAGTTCTTAAATGGTCTGTCTAAAGAGCAGGCTGAAGCAGCCAATATAAAGGACAGATTGGCCACAATCATCAGCGCTAAGAAGGTAATACTCAAGCACCAACAAGTGAGCACTGTCCAAGTAGGGATAGATGTCCTGGCTAACCAAGTGAAGTTGTTCATTATTTAAGAAAGGTGTTCCTATGTTTTGGGAAGAAGATGGAGCCATGAGGACAAAGGAGGGATATCATGGCAAGCTATGGGAGTGTAGGTTAGACCAAGAGTGCTTTGCAGATATGGAACAGCCTCTGGCAAGCAAGACGGTCAGGTGGAAAAACTGACGAAGTATTTTGAGTTGATCTCTACATTTAAAGAAGCTCTTACACTCCTCATAGGCTATTCATACAAAGAGCATACCGAAATGAGGGTGTGGCTTAAAGAGCTTGCCGCCTTGGATTTACCAGCAACCGAGCAATGGAAACTCATCTTAAAGTATGGGAAGGAAAAACTCAAGCTAAGTGCATGAATCATCAAAGATAGTGGAAGAGGCCGAATGGAGGAGTAGTTACCATAAAATTTTGTCTTTTTGCTAGAGTCTGTTGTCCTGTGGTAACTAATTTTGTCAATGTAACTAATTTTGATGCCCTATTTCGAGATACGTCTCGGGGGCAAATTGCACTATAAATGTAACCTCAACGGAGAAGGAAGGGTTGTACTTTCATTTTTGAAGCCTCTGTGCTTGGATTGTAGCTTTGTATATTTTCTTGGAAGTGTTAATGAAAAGTGTTTTTTTGAGTTTCTGAGATTCATCATAGTGTTCATATTCATTTTGTGTTTCCTATTTGCATCATTTTCATATGTGTAAATTATGCTAATGCTTTCTAGAGAAAACCATGACCTGTCTTGAGCCTGCTAAGGGTTGTTGTTGTGATATGTCTTAAGCTTGCTAGGACTGTCATGACTAGACGAAAGTGCCTTGAGGACTGTTAAGGGTCCCAATCTTGTGTATGAAGGTACCATGACCTACTGTGGGTTACTAAGGTTGTCATGAGGTTGTGTAAATGTGTTGGCAGCCTAATTGTGTACTGCTTGACTAGGTCGTGATCTGTTAGTATGGATGGCAGTCTGTGTGAGGTCTAGTACGTGGATCGCTACCCTTTATTGGACTAGTTGTGCAACTAATGAAACCCCTAAGTTATTCCTCTCACCCATGTGCTGCCTACCAAGCTGGGAGCAAAGCTCACAGAGGTCAGAAAGAATGGAACCTACTCCTGGTTGAGGCCTGATGGAAAAACACAAGTAACCATTGAATACAAAAATGACAGTGGTGCATGGTTCCTCTGCGCATTCACACAGTTCTCATCTCCACTCAACATGATGAGACAATGACCAATGAACAAGTTTTATCTAAAGGAAGTGAGAGGGTTCGATTTTTATACAAGGGGGATATGCTTTGGATAGTAAACTGTAATGACCCCCATTAGATCCTGCTGATTTTTTTGGCTTATTTGCTTATGTAATTTGGTTAAGGGATTTAGTAAAAACACTTGTCAAGACTGAAAAATACCATTGAGCTGTGCCAAATAGTCTTAGTTGGTTTTTGTATTCAATGTACTGCTGATACGTTGATGCAGGAGCATAGGCTCAAGAGGGCGAAGTCATTCATGACTTCACAAGGTCAAGGGAACTCTTAAGAGACCTAGGGTCTCGTACATTTGTAATTTGCTTTATTTTGTAAATGCTGAATAAAATAGATAAGGAATCTAGTTCCTTTTCCACATGTAATAGTCAGGATTGAGTTAGTTGTGATTCATCAGGTTAGTACAGATCAATAAGGACTATACTCCTTTGTTATAGGATCTGGCAACAGAATCCTCTTGTATTTAAATCAGTTCGAGTTATTTTCTTAGCAGCTTAGTTAGCTTACAAAGCTTTTTGGCTCGCAGAAGCTTAGGTTAGCTCACAGAGCTTAGGATAGCTCATAGAGGTTTGAGGATAGCTCAAAGAAGCTTTGATTAGCTCATAGAGGTTTGAGGATTAGCTCATAGAGATTTGATTAGCTCATAGAGCTTGAGAGGGAGGAATGAGAGGTGTGTGCACAGAAGAGTGAGCGAGAAGTGAATCGAGGAATGAGAGGTGTGTGTATTTGAGTTTTCGGTGAATTGAATAAAGAACAGAGGATTAGACTCTACGTGTGGTTTTGATGGATTAGAAGTATGAATTCATCATGCTTTCACTCCATATAACCCTGTGTATAAACTCTGTGGCTTTGGATTGCCATAGTTTATGAATTGAAGAGAAGAATTGATCCTGTCAGTGATCAATTAAGTGAAGCTTTGTAGACCTAGGGTTAAACCTTAACCAGTCGCTCAAATAAAACAAGATCATAGAGTGGGGATCGATCGTGGGGAAAAGATCGACTGTTTATAGTGATATCGTCGGGAGAAGTTGCAAGCTTTGAAAAAAATTTCATGTGCGTGATATTCTATGGAATGCTCTTAATAAATTTTGGAATCCACCGTTGATTTCGTGGGGACACTGATCGAACGATCAGAAATCCATTTCACCGCGAAATTGATAGATCAACGATCGAGATCGAGATCGACAACGAGGAAGAAGAGTTGTGCGTAAACTCTATTCCCGCCTTCCGGAAAGAAATCCGTTACGGAAGAAAGTGCGGAAAGAGTTTGTTTCGGGTATCAAGGGTTTCGGATCTTGATTTTCGTAGCGCTAACAGTGAACAGTAAATGCAATAGAGATTGCTTTGCATAAATAACAAGGAAAATAAACCCTAAATATCATATTCATATAACTTTGAGTTTACAATGACTGTAACAGCAGTTCTAAGGTGGACAAACAAATCTAAAATTACTTTAACTCTAACCTGTAGCCTTCTTTGGTGTCTCAATTTTTCTTTGGTGTAGCTCCTCAAAACAACCCAAAGTGTCTTCTTCTTAGAGTCCCTTATTATGCTTTAGTGCCCTCCTTCACTACCCAGAAACTTTATGCACAGTTGTAACAAGAAGGAAGACTACAATGAGAGTACCCAACAACGATGTAGGTGTCAATATGGATTGCAGCTCCCTTTTTGGATGTAACAACCCTTGATATTGTCCCAGATGAAGCGTGGGGATCACTGTAGATGTGGAACTATAAGGATATGCGCCCAACAGAAAGTAAATCGTCCTCACAAACAAGACTGTGTCCTCTCCAGATGATGTCACGGCCCACGTAGTCCAAACTCAGCCAACAAATCAAGAATACGGCCTCCACAAGATGAAATCGGCCCCTTTGTTACTCCTTTTTTTTCAAAAACATAAAAACCAAAAAAGATGAAAAAAAGAATATGCATGAATCTATAGCATCTTATATCTAGATGGGCCTGAAAATTTGTTGTATGTATAACCACGGCATGAGCCTATGATCCTAGGTATAATATAATATTGTTACTTGTTAGACTCATAGGAAGACCCCCTTGGGATAAACCTTATTATAGAATATGCTATGGGGATGGCACTAGGGAGTGCTAGTTTCTTATAATATTCTTATTTTACTTATTGCATAATTGTTTCTAGCTTTTATTCTATTGCTTGTCAAGGATATTTATAACTTACATCATAGGGAGGCAGCTCTATGGGTTAAATATAAATATGTTTCTAATGTGGAGATATCCCAACCTTTAGACTAACTAATATATGTTGTATGTTGTTAGTATGATAGGAGATCAAGATGTTAAAGTTGTCACCACCATTTTAACATATCAATGTATTTTTAGGAGGAGTTAGAACTGGCTTCTTCACCTCATTTAATGGCTTGCAAGGTATGAGAAACTTCATTTCCTTTAGAGCTCAAGAAATCTCACTTGGGAGTGACTAAATTACTCAAAGGTGCAGTGCAATGGCCATAACATTATTAGAGATCACTTGGTTCAATAATTTCATATGCCACCTATCATTGACTCTCCAATGACCTAAATAGAAATTCCCATGCAGGCATCTGTAAAAAATACTACACTTCCACCACTAAAATGGTTCATTGAACAATGTAAATACATAAATGAGGTGGAGGCTATAGATTGGCATCGCATGATATGTGGTAGATGTAAGGTAGGCATCATTGAAAATTGATTGGAGGGATATCTTAGAAAGTAATCAGATTTTCATTAGGAGATCAATAGTTTCAATGGTATAATACTGGTCTAAAAAATCTAGGTTAATGGTTTAAATTCCTTTTATCTTTATAAGAATTTCTTATGGTTGGAAGAGGTATTGATAAAAATTCTTAATATTTAAAAGGTTTGTATAGGTTCTTGTAGGTTTTCTCCAAGTTGGGCCTTAACCAATGTATTGAATTGTCAAACTTATGGAGAGCAGATAGAGAAAATGTAGCACTGTATATCTCTTCTCATTATTCTAATATCCCTAGTTACCTAATTGATATGTCAATTAAGAAAGTAGATTTGTAAGGCATACCACCGTATAAATTTTAGCTCATTTATTTCCATAAGAAGAGAGATCATAATGAGTCATAATTGTTTGAATGCATATGATAGATCTCTTTGTAAGGCTACAAGAAACAATAATGAGTCATATCATGCCAGTAGTTAGAATTAATATCATAAAGAGGAAATATCTTGTGTAGAATCATAAGAGAGTCTATGGAAATAGACTAATTTAGTGCAATTATTTTATCCTTATGGTATCCTTACTTATTGGCATGGGACCTTGAATGATATATAAGTAATTTGATCAAGTAACCGGTAAATCCACCTAGCTAGGTATAAATGCAGTAGATACTGACTAGAAATAATACTATGTTTGGATGTAACCTCAACATCTAACCTCGGATGAAAATGACATGATCCCTTATGTGGTAATCTAAAATTGATTACTAGTCATGCACTTGAATCCATTCAAATTAACAAACTCACTGTCCCCATCCTTCTAGTACAAATAAACCTCACAATCAATGCCTTAGAAGCCATGCTTATTACATTATTTAACTTCATATCATCCACCACAATAGGCTAATATACATGGTCGATTTCATGGTATACCCTCTCAACCTCCTTATTTGTATCAAGTCATTTTCCTTGTGAAATCCATTCATCAAAGGATTGTAAGTATGAATACTTGCTTCACAACCATTTTCCTTCATATGGTGCTCCACTAGTGCAAGAATATAAATTTTAGGCCTGAAGGTCTAACAATGATGTCTCCAACCACCAAAGCTAACCTCTTGAGGGGATATTTGTCCTTATAGTCAAAATATGGGAATTGTTAAGAAGTTTCTGAGAATTAGGTATGGGTCTTAGGGTTCTAGACATGGTTAAGGAATGGAAACTGGGCCTAATTAGGACCTAAAGAAAGCTTCTAGGTATCTATAGCCAAGAATGATATGTTGAAATACCACAATAGACCTTTCACGGTATCTTTGGCCTATGAGTGGGTTTTTGGTGGCACAGTGAGAATTTTAAGACTAATTATAGGTTCAAACACCTTGGATATGGTTGGGGAGAAAAGAGTGGGACTTAGGTCCTAAAGGAAATTCTAGGCATATTTGGCTAAGAACAATTCCTACAATCACCAAACATGACCTCCCAATAGCATATTATTCATATAAGTGGGGATATTAGTGCCATTAGAAATTTTTGAGAACTTGGTATAGATATTGGGTTCCCTAGACATGCTTGAGGGAGAAAAAATATTAGGCCTTAATCCCTGAAAAACATTTTGAGAATCCATTGCCAAGAAGAACAACGTACTTGAACAAACACACATGGATTCTTGAGAGTATCTTTAGTGTTTGAGTAGGGATGTATATGTCATTAGATGGTTTTGAATAGTAGTTAGGGGTCTTGAGGCTCTATACATAGTTAAGGAAGGAAGTCGAAACTCCAAAGGTCTCAGCTTCGCAAAATCGCGTGGCCTCCAACTTCCGCGATCCGCAATCCACGACACAGGAGTCGGAAGTCGGAACTTCAACGCACCACGCTGAGAAATCACGCCTCCAACTTCTGAAATCCACAATCTACACTGTGGGTTCAGAAAGTCGAAATTCTGATCCACTCTACCATGTCTCCTCCCTTCATCTGACCCACAGAGGAAACATGAACACATAAGGGGTTTCTATTTCTCTCCCAAAGTCATGACCGAACATTCTGAACCTCCTGGGCCTCAACAAGACTTAGCCCTATTCATCAATGAACAAATTCATAAAAACACATGATATAAACCACAGAGAACAATTACCCTTTTATTGAAATATCCAAGCAACTAGCTATGGAATACAACGTTCCAACCCAACCATAGATCTCTGCCCAACTTGTATTGTTTCAATGTCACTTAGAGACTACCCCCAAGATGGGGCTATGTATCCACTAAGGATGAACTACTCAAGTCCACTCATAGCCTTAGGCACAGTGAATCAGGGTCATACAGCACACAACTGGCTCTGGAAAGCAAGTGGGGAGACAGGGTAGGAGGTTTCTAAGTTAATGAGCTCAACACATAGAGCTATAGGCATATCCAATTGACTTTAGATCACAGTCCAGGAACCCCTATCCTTCCTATTTTACCACAGCTGCAACACCGCCAAGTTGCCCATATTTCCTATATCGAGCAATTGCGACACCTCCAAAAGTGCATATTTTTCCTATTTCAAGCAGTTGCAACACCTAAAGTTGTCCATTTTTCCTATTTCAAACAGCTGCGACACTTCCAAAAGTGCCTATTTTTCCTATTTCGAGCAGCTACAACACCACTAAAATTTCCCATTATTCCTATCTTTAGCAGTTGTGACTCCACTAAAGTTTCCTATCCTTCCTATTTGCAATACCGCCAAGTTGCCTATTTTTCCTATTTTGAGCAGCTGCGACACCTCCAAAAGTGCCTATTCTTCCTATTTCAAGCAGCTGCAACACCTAAAGTTGTCCATTCTTCCTATTTCGAGCAGCTACGACACCTCATAAAGTGCCTATTTTTCCTATTTCGAGCAACTGCAACACCGCTAAAATTGTCCATTATTCCTATCTTTAGCAGCTGCGACTCTATTAAAGTTGCCTGTCCTTCCTATTTTACCACAGCTACAACACTGCCAAGTTGCCTATTTTTCATATTTCGAGCAGCTCCGATACCTCCAAAAGTGCCTATTTTTCCTATTTCAAGCAGCTGCAACACCTAAATTTGTTTATTTTTCCTATTTCGAGCAGCTGCGACACCTCCAAAAGTGCCTATTCTTCCTATTTCAAGTAGCTGCAACACCTAAAGTTGTCCATTCTTCCTATTTTGAGCAGCTGTGACACCTCCAAAAGTGCCTATTTTTCCTATTTCGTGTTGTTGCAACACCGCTAAAATTGCCCATTATTCCTATCTTTAGCAGCTATGACTCCGCTAAAGTTTCCTATCCTTCCTATTTTACCGCAGCTGCAACATCGCCAAGTTGCCTATTTTTCTTATTTCAAGCAGCTGCAACACCTAAAGTTGTCCCTTCTTCCTATTCCGAGTAGCTGCGACACCTCCAAAAGTGCCTATGTTTCCTATTTCGAGCAGTTGCAACACCTAAATTTGTCCATTTTTCCTACTTTTGCCAACTGCGATTCTGCTAATTCCTCATTGAATACTATTTATTTATTTGCTCATCGATATCAGTGCTCTCCATCAGCGATGTGACCGTGGAAAGGCGCCACCTTGCAACACGACGGTTTGGCATTACATTTAAAGGTACGACATCTTAATCATAAACATCATTAGGCATGACTAAATGCAGTAATCAATAATGAATATATTTTGTCGTTAGTCCATGTCAGTTATCCTTAGCCAATCCGCTAAGACGACAACTACGTCTGATTCGTCCTTCGCTTTTGGTTTTTTACCGCCATTCGACAACCTGTCACCACTTTTTACCAAAAATACCCAAACCAACCTTTGCCTATCCATCACTCGTTCTACATGCAATAGCTCGACGTCTAAGACTGTAACTCATCCCGCCAGTAGCATAATTTATAGACAGCTTCGCAATATGGGTATCCCGGTATGACATGAGCCTGTCAGCATAGAGCCTCTGCGTGCAAACAGAGAGGTTTTTACTATCTTCCAAGAAGCTGGTTGGAATGACTATTTCCATCGTTTGAATGATTTTCATGTAGAAACCACACTTGAGTTTGCTCAAAATATAACCAGCACTCTTTCAGAGGTCCGAGGTATCCGAATAGATGTTTCAGAAGCAATCATGGCAGAGGTAACAGGATTTCCCAAAACCGGGATGCAATGGTTTGGTCGGAAGTGCCATAATCCAACTGCAGCAGAAGAATTTTTGGCAACCGGAGAAGTGGCCGATGAATAGCAGTAGAATCCTTGCCTAATCCTTGGAACCAGGTGGCCACCTTCATAAAAAAATACATTTCTTGTGAAGATAGGTACAAAGTGGTTTACATATATGAATTCTTCCTCCTTTCACATTTACGCCATGGAAAATTGTTAAATATGTCGTTTTATCTTTTACAATCTCTGCAAACTATGGCTCAGTATGTCAAGGGTGCTCGACACCCCTTATCTTCCCTCTCAAACCACGGGTTGATTAAACTCTTAATCTTAAGGGCCCTTGTGCACCAGAATTTGACATGGGAAGAGTTTGTTGCTTGGCCAAGGGTGCCCTGAGCACCTGCCATAGCAATAGGAGGTGTTGAGATGGTAAATGAGGACCGGATCAGTTCCTCCAATTCAATTGGGGGGAGGGATGGAGCATTGGCAGACCAGGTGGAAGAGGTAAATATGGGGGAAGCTGCAACAACAGCAAAACCTGTTGTAGAAGGGGATATGATGGAGCCAGTGGTGAATGAGGCAGTGATATTGGATGCTACAACATCAGCAAATCCTATAGAGGAAGAAGTAGACCCAGTAGAAATTGCAGTTAGGTTGGCAGCTGAAGCAGTAGGGATGGCGTCATTAGCAACTGCAACAAAGGAATCCGAAACTGGAGCAGTTGTTAAAGCTGTGACAGTGGAAGTTGTAGCTGCAGGAGTTACAATGCAAGGGGAAGAGAATCAAGCAGAGGTGGTAGAAGGAGGAAATATGGAGGTGTTGGATGCCGAATCCTCCCCTGAAAGAAGGAGAACCATCATTGAAGAAGAGGAAATGACCCCTCTTTCTAAAAATTTAGAAACCCCTGTGTCACAGAAAAGAAGAAAAAGGTCAGGTAGTTGTTAAATTTTCAGAATTTACTTCAATCTGATCTAGGATCTTAACTGAGAGAACAACATGTACAGCATATCTACAGCATATCAATCATGGAGACAATAATGCAAGCACACAAGAGACACAAAGATTTACTTGGGGAAAACCATAAAGGTGAAAAACCCCAATAACTTCCTCAGAGATAGATAGAGCAATGATACAACCAACCAAGAGAGATAGCCATAACCTAGCAGCAGATCCTCCTCCTCCATAAGTGCGCTACTCCTCCTTGAGTGCATGTGTGAGAAGTGAGTAAGTAAATAGAGTGCCTCCCGCACTCTATTTATACTTGACTTGACTTGCCTTTTTACCTAACTCATGTAGGCTCGAACTTAACCACATAACATAATGCTGAGTGGGCCGACCCCCAATAGGGTGGTCTAATAACCCTTTGACCCACATGGCCGACCCCCAATAGGGTGGTCTAATAACCCTTTGACCCACATGACTTATACAGGGCCGACCCCAAACAAGGTGGTCTAATAACCCATCAAGTATAAGTTACGACACTTACAATATAAATGACGACACTTCCTTATAGAGGAATAATACCATCTCTATAGGAATACAATATACATATATGTGAAATACATTCCGAAGTTACATATACATCAACACTCCCTCTTAACTAGGAAGGTATTTCTCAGCACAGTTCTTCTAGCACAAGTCATCTTCTCTGGATCATCGTCATCGATGCATCGTCATCATCATCATCACTACTGCTGCTATCTCAATCAATCTCTGAATCTACTCGTCATAGGAAGTTCTACAGAGCCAGTCCTTTTTCATACTGGATGTAGGCCCACCACCTGCAGGTCTTCGTCATCACTGGCCATACTGTGGAATCCTCAGGACTTATTACGTGCGTCACAAAACCTCGAAAGAGCATCCCAGGATGTTACGGGTACACAACTCCGACCTGTAGGATCTCCCAGGGCCCAAATTACATGCCATAGGACAAAACCTCGCAAGAGCATCTCAGGATGTTACGGGTACACAACTCCGACCTGAGATCTCCCAGGGCACAAATTACATGTCCTCCCAGAGCAATGTCTCGAAAGAGCATCCCAGACTGTTACGGGTACACAACTCCGACCTATAGGATCTCCCAGACATGCTCATCTGCACAACCTGATCCACGGCCACAGAGTATCAACCTGATACTCACCATACATCATCCTGATGTACTCATGATCGTCCTGATCATCATCACTGCAACGTCCTGCTGCATGTCATCTGGAGCAACATCCTGAAGCTCACCATCCATGATCATCCTGATCATCATCACTGCAACGTCCTGCTGCATGTCATCTGGAGCAACATCCTGAAGCTCATCATCCATGATCATCCTGATCATCACTGCAACATCCTGCTGCATGATCTACCTGATCATCAATGCATCCACCTGATGCATACCAAGTATCTACCTGATACATATCATCATACATGATCCTCCTGATCATACAATGTATCCACCTGATACATGATACGTATCACCATACATGATCCACCTGATCATACAATGTATACACCTGATACATATACAGATACATGGTCCAAGCATCCAACATGATGCATATACAAAATACATACACATGATCCAACTGATCATATCCAGCATCCAACATGATGCATCCATAAATGATCCACCTGATCATATCCAGCATCCAACATGATGCATACATACATACATAAAAATGATCCAACTGATCATATCCAGCAGAAACCAGAACATCATCCTGATGCTCATCATCCAGCGCTTACATCCACAGCCATGTGAAGGATCCTCCTTCCACATGCTTGGAATGGCTTCAGCGAATGTGTCCATCACTTCTTCCTCGAAGTGTCCTCGATATGAAGAACGCCAAGCCTCTCTCTGAAGTACTCGAACTTTACTCTGGCTAGTGGCTTCGTCAGCACATCTGCAATCTGCTCGTCCGTCACAAGGTACAGGAGCTTCACAGCTCCTCTCTGCACCATATCCCTGATATAGTGATATTTGATCTCTATGTGTTTCGACCTATCATGAAACACTGGGTTCTCGGACAGCTTCACACAACTCTGGTTATCACAGAAGATACCAGTATCTTCCAGCGGGAGATCAAATAACTCAGACAGTAGCTTCCGTAGCCATACTGCCTCACAACTAGTGGAACAAGCTGCAACATACTCTACCTCAGCTGTACTCAGTGCTACGCAGGACTGCTTCCTGCTAAACCAAGAGATCACACCTGATCCCATACTGAAGCAGCACCCAGATGTGCTCTTCCTATCTGCAGCACTGCCAGCCCAATCTGAATCAACATAACCCTGTAGGTTAAACTTTTGATTCGCCTCATACCTGAGCCCATAATCCACTGTACCCTTCAGGTACCTCAGATAATGCTTTACAGCAACCAGGTGAACACTCCTCGGATCCGTCAGGAACTGGCTCAATGTGTTCACAGCAAAGCAAATGTCTGGTCTCGTGTTTGTCAGGTACATCAAGGACCCAATCATCTGACGATACATAGAGACATAAATCGGCTCAGATGAAGCATCACATAGAAGCTTCAGATTTGATGCTATAGGTGTGGCCATGGCCTTGCAATCCATCATCCCGAACCTCTTTGGGATCTCTACTGCATACTTCCCTTGTTCAAGGAAGATTCTATCTGCACTCTGCCACACCTTCATGCCAAAAACAAATAGTGCATCATCCCCAAGTTCTTCATCTCGAACTCGGTAGTAAGCTTCCGCTGCGTGTCGGCAATCAATCTATCTTCACCATACCAAGTTCTGCACATATATGATTTCCTATCATGTGTCTCAGAACCAAGTGGCTACTCTACATATACTTCTCCTTCAACTACACCATTCAAGGAAGCTGTCTTGAATCCATCTGGTGTATCTTCTATTTCATCACTTTTATATTTATCAATGCTGCCATCTGCAACATGCTTGATCTGATAGTTCCATTTGGAAGTCATAGCAAACTTCCCTTCATGTCTTGGGATTACATCCCAAACATCATTCTTCATGATCGACGGATCATGGCATTCTTCCCGTATCCTGGGAACTTCAATATCTTCAATAGATAATTTTTGTTGCTGAACAAATGTTGTAGTTCTTCTTTTGTAGGTGATGGCATATGATCTTTCCTACAAAACAAGTTAAATTTCATGATTAGAAAACATCTCATAGTTTTCAGAACAAATTCTTACACATAAATAAATATATCATACAATCATGCAATTATCTTAGCCAATGCTTCAATACAACATTTATCCATATCCCGTAACTTTCTAGATGCCTTCCAATCTCTACCAGAACATTGTTAAGAGTGTGCACAACTCCCAACATGTCAGCAAAGAGGTTTCATTCTAGATAAGTAGCAATGGAATGTTGTACAGTGCCATAGGCCACTTACCCATGTATATTAGTAGTATACTGTTCATCAATGCAATTATTCTAATATGCATAATACACAACCTAATTCTAGGAACATCAGTATATACATTATTGAACAGTATTATTTAAGAAATGACAATTCAAATACTTATCTTTGTTTGTTCGTTGGGTGGACTCCCTCTGAGTCTTCGCTTCCTTGCAGGAGCTGCTGGAGTCCTAATCTGAAGTAGCTTCTTCTACACCTTTCTATTGTGGGATGTAGAGAGATGGTCAACTCCCTCTGAATATTTGCATCCTTGCATAAACCACTAGAGTGTACTCCCTCTTGATCTTTGCTTCCTGGATTACCTGTTCTTGAGCTCATATTCATCCTTGGTCCCTATGCATGCTTATTAGTATCATGAATGTATTATCCTTGTGATCTCATATAAAATCATACATTTATTAGTATACTATTAAAACACAATAATCTCAAGCATGTATAGTCATGATCATTTCAAACAGAAAATAATAAACATTAGTATTCAAGGTTTCAGGGAAGTCTTCTTTTACTCATGCATATTCTTATTTGATCATACGACTCTTCTGGTTAGTTAAATCATTAAAAACCTGTGATTACTCAAACCTATACCTTCATGATTCTTCAAATCATAAGAAACATAACATGTCTAAATCTATAATTACTCAAACATATGACTCTTCGGGTTATTCATATCATTAATGCATATACCCATGATTATTCAAACTTATGACTTCATCAATAATCATTACTAACAACACAATAGTATAAGATCCTAACCCAAGGTAGGATTCTAGCTTGATATAGGAAAAACATACCTGGATTAGCATGCTAGCTAGTTTTGTCTAACATACTCACATGATGTCTTCTTGTTTTTCTTCAATGACTTGTGCTAGTAACCTGTATATCTCATAGGTTAGCCATTATAAAACCAAGTTATACATACCTCGTAAATGGATCTTCTATGAGATCCATGACAATGGATGAGTCTTTATCCTCATGTCATCATGATCATATGTTCTTGAACTGGAACATGATTTGTCTTTCTTGGTGTACCTTTCATGTTAGTAGACAACATAAACCTCATATAACACCATAATGCATTAGTACAATCATAAGCGTCAACACCCTAACCAATGAATATCTTCTATCATGCATTCATAATTTTGTTAAGGTGATACGACAAATCTAAAATCAAAATTGTACTAACCGTAATAACATGAAGACAAACATACCATAAACTTAATCATGGACAAATATCGAAACATACCTCGATGAGTCATACCTGTCGAGATCGCTTGTAATCTTCTTATATAAGGCCTTAGCCTCATCTCCCTCTGAAACAGGAACTTCTTCACTCATGCAGATGATCAATCCATCTTCTTCTAGGATTAACCCAATCCACTTGATTTGCAAGAACTGGACCTTGATCTGGATATGGGTTTGTCAGAGAAACCCCAAAAATTCAAACTTTGAATTTCAACCTTCCGATAGGATAGGAATATGCGCCTTGATGAACTGATCAAACTGGTATATTCAGAATTTAAAAACTGCAAAGTTTTACTCCTCAATTTTGCCTTTGAAACTTCCGGATTCACTGGACGTGACCCTGAACTGGGGTTTGATGAAGCCCACTCTTTTTCCCCATCAAAATGTTTGATCCAAAGCTCTAAGCTTCTATTTTTCCTGAGGAGCTTCCAGCCGTGGTCACAGATTTCAAAAATTCCCATTTTTACAGAAGCCCTAATTTTCCACTTTTCTGATCAAAGTCCCGAACTAGGGTCTAATCAAGCCCGGCCTTCTGCCCAACCAAAAATTCTGATCTTGGTCTCTAAATTTCTATTTTGATGAGTAGCATCCATCCGTGGTCTCCGATTACAAAAATTCCAACTTTCTCCAAAGCCCTAAATTCCGGAAGCCATGAATGAAGGTACCAAAAAATAATTCTGTTTTGACAGAAATATGTACCTGATTGTTTCTGGTGTAACTCCAAAATTTTTGATCCACAGGGTCTGAAAAAGTTTCCTAAGATATCCTGAACTGTTATCTTTCCATCCTGACAGGTCTGACCTCAATTGGATTCTCTGAGAGAGAGTTATGCCAAATGTCGCAACGTGACCTATTTTGGGATAAAACAGGAGAGCGAACTTGTACGGCGTGCCACGTGTCACTGTTTTAACTTCGGCCTCTGAAAACGTTTTCTGAGATATCTCGTCCTGTTACCTTTCCATCTTGACAGGTCTGACCTCAATTGGACTCTCTGAGAGAGAGTTATGCCAAATGTCGCAACGTGACCTGTTTATGGGATAATACAGGAGAGCGAACTTGTACGGCGTTCCACGTGTCACTGGTTCAACTTCGGCCTCTGAAAACGTTTTCTGAGATAGTTCAGACTGTGTACTACCTGTCACTTTTTACGAAATTTCATTTGGAGCTTCCTATCCCAAGATATGACCTTTTTCCCAAGGTCACCTTATTTTGACTCGGATCTGGAAGAGGCAGAAACCCTATATTGTACAGATCATAAATCACAAATTACAACGAATTAGAGGTTTTCCTTTGGACACAAGATACCTGGAGATCTTATATTCGTCTTGTAACAATTTCAGATCCGAAAACTTCGCCAAAACGGATTTATAGCGAAAGTGCTACGATGACTGGTTTTTTGCTATATCAAGCCCTAGCATCGTAAGTGCAACAAGTATCATACATGCCATATCATGCCTTCTTTCAGGCTAGCTCTGATACCATGTTAAATTTTCAGAATTTACTTCAATCTGATCTAGGATCTTAACTGAGAGAACAACATGTACAGCATATCTACAGCATATCAATCATGGAGACAATAATGCAAGCACACAAGAGACACAAAGATTTACTTGGGGAAAACCATAAAGGTGAAAAACCCCAATAACTTCCTCAGAGATAGATAGAGCAATGATACAACCAACCAAGAGAGATAGCCATAACCTAGCAGCAGATCCTCCTCCTCCATAAGTGCGCTACTCCTCCTTGAGTGCATGTGTGAGAAGTGAGTAAGTAAATAGAGTGCCTCCCGCACTCTATTTATACTTGACTTGACTTGCCTTTTTACCTAACTCATGTAGGCTCGAACTTAACCACATAACATAATGCTGAGTGGGCCGACCCCCAATAGGGTGGTCTAATAACCCTTTGACCCACATGGCCGACCCCCAATAGGGTGGTCTAATAACCCTTTGACCCACATGACTTATACAGGGCCGACCCCAAACAAGGTGGTCTAATAACCCATCAAGTATAAGTTACGACACTTACAATATAAATGACGACACTTCCTTATAGAGGAATAATACCATCTCTATAGGAATACAATATACATATATGTGAAATACATTCCGAAGTTACATATACATCAACAGTAGTAAGGGTCAGACATCTAACTCAGCAAAGAAGAGAAGAACCAGAGTTGTTACAGTAGCAGCAGCAGTATGCAGTGAAGGCCAGCCATTGGGAGTTGTGCATAAAAGAAGGACTCGGTCTATTGCAGCAGTCTAAACAACATGTGAAATTGGGGAAAATAGTGAAATTCCCACAACAGAAGTAGCATGTGCAACCGGGGTAGGCATAAAAATTCCTATTTTAAACCCCAAATCATCGGTTGTTACACAAGAACCTACTGTGGAAAAACCCCAAATTGAAAACTTCCTTTTTGAAAATGAGCTGCTAAAGGAGGAGGTGCAAATGCTTCGGAATGAATTGGAGAAATGGAAGGTAGTGAGTGGAAAACAGGCAGAGAAGAATTTAAATATATTAGTGGAGGCTACAAATCTGTTAAAAAATTCATCTCCTGTTTTGGAAAATGAAGAATAAGGAGACATGGTATGCCCAGAATGTGGTGACATATTTAATTCGGCAGGGCACAAAGTCATAGTGTTGGGTTTGGTAGCAAAAAATCCTGCATAAGAAGAGAAAGAAGGAGAAAAAGCACTGGAAATGGAGCTGATGGAGGGGAATGAGCCAGAGATAGACATAATCCCTGATTTGGAAAGATGAGGAGATGCAACCCTAGCCAGCAAGAAATACTGAACTATTCCAAGACTAGTCTCATCATCCAGAAGATATCGAGGTAATTCAAGAACAACCTCAGCAATCTGAAGAAATTGGAAAACGGGATGCTGTTACACAAGAACCAGCATCCTTGACAATATTTAGTGAAGTTGCAACCCAGACAGCAATTGCTGATATTGAGGTACAAGAGGAAGACATTGTTACAAAAGAACCAGTGTCTTTAAAAATGTTTGCTGAAATTACAACTCAAACTGAGGTTGCTGAGATTGAATTGAAGAGAAAGTATGTTGCCACATAAGAACCAGCATTCCTAAAAGTAGTTGTTGAGACTGCAACTTAGGTAGAAGCTGTTGAGTTTGGTATTCAGGAAGAGAATGTTGTCACACAAGGACCAGTGTTCTTGAAATTAATGATTGATTCAGCAACAGAAACTAAGGCTGTTGAGATACAGCAAGAGGATGCTGTTACACAAGAACCAGCATCCTCAAAATTAACTACTGAGATTTCAACGCAAGAAGAGGCCATTGCAACACTGTTGGAAGAGGAAGCTGCTACACTGCCACCCGAAAATGAGGAAGCTGGAACATCTGGTGGCAGGGTAGGAATGCAATTTTCTCAAGAATTTTTTCTTTAGACTCTGATGATGAGAAGGATGTGGAGGATAGAAGGATTCAACGATTGGAGAAACAGCTTTCTTTGTTATAGGTGGAGTTAGCTAAATGGGAAAAGTACATTGATCAATGTCGAGCAAGGATGGTCCCTCTCTCTGAACATAGGAAGACTATCAAAGAATTAAGGGAGAAGTGGGCAGAGGAATCAACTCTTCAAAAATCTCAATTGGAAAAGGTGCAAAAAGAATTGTAGGAGTTGAAGGAATTCAAATCCATGCAAAAGAAAAAAGACCAAATGTATGCCCTCTCTCTGGAGCTGTTGAATTGAAGAGCCCCATCTCCTTCCTACCCGGTATTCCTGTATGAGAAAATTACCCTTTTCAAATTGAAATCTTTACAAGAGGGTAGACCTTATCAATTGTTGATCCCTTCCCAGTTTCTAGAGACCTTTTTGTCAAGCAATTTTCTTGAGAAGCACCTGTTGTGTGAATTGTATTTGCACAATATGGCATGTTTTGGTGATTCTTGCTCTAATTCTATTCCCTATGCAGTTGATGTTCAGTTGAGATCCTTTGCCTCTTTTTTTAATAATCATGTGTAGTGGGAAGATTCCTTTCAGACAATCTCTAGGAATGATGCCATTGCCAATTTATGGATTAGGAGTGAACCCCAATCTCCTCGTGCTCTCATCATAAACCATGGAATATGTTTCTTATCTCCTCCAAAGACTCAGCATCTGAAGAAGATGCAAGAGAAATTTATCTCTACCTGTGTTGACCTGATCTCCAAATAACAGCATCTTGCCTTAGAGGGTAGCAAGCACAGGTGGCAGACTTCTTCTCCAGCTTTGAAGAAAAGGGATCCTTACTGCCTTAAGAATTTTAAAGCTCTTCCCAGGGTAGCAAGGTATGTCAATTGCATGAGAACGTGTGGGTTACACTGGCTGGGACTCAAGTTCAAATTTCCACTGATATGGTGGCCAGGAGGGAAGTACAGGGACAATTATACACTGACCAAGGCAGAAGAGAAGCAGTGCTGGGGATATTGGGATGCTTGCAATGGGTTTTTGGAAGCAGGCAAGGAACCTGACATTTGCTTCAAATTTTCCTTTCATCCTAAACGGGGACCAGATTCAAACTCAGATTAGTTTTGCCTCACTATTCCCTGATTTGGAATTAGGAGAAGATAATCATTCAAGACTACTTATGGCTGTAACAGTTCCATTGTAAATCGGAAGCCTGAAGATCATAGATCTTCATGGCTTCCCAATATTTTGTGAAACGAATTCATGTCATCAAGGTATAAATGTAAAGAGGTGTTCTGAGCCTAGGGTTGGAGAAATTATAATTGTATAAGATGAAACAGAGAGTTGTGACTGTGATTCATTATTTCTAACACAAGGAGCAGAGTTTCTTATATCTTGGTGTTTTAATTTGTGTTAGGACACGGCATCTCTGTTAGAAGTCCAGGGCTCGCCTTCTCACAGAGATCGCCGAGTTAAGGAGGTACTTTAATTTCTTTCCTGTTGTGTGGTGTGGAATTGCATTAGATGTGTTACTGCGAGCTGCAACAGTGAAATGATAATTTCATTCTTCTTTGGTAGTTTATGATTGCATCCTCAATTATTCATATCAATATCATGGACATATATCATGCTATTATGCTAATGATTCATATAAATATCAATATCATATATGTAATTTGAATTAATGTGCAAGCAGCAATACCAATGTCAAATGTGTGTTACTTGTTGAAAACTTATTAACTTAATAATAAATATATTAATATAATTATTAATTATAATTTAAACTTGAAAATTATATATATCTTCCAAATGGAAAATATCCATCACCCTAAATAAATAATGCAGACTTGTCAACCAACAAAATGGGTATAACTAAACAGTAATAGCAAGTAATATCAAACTGAGTAAGAACGATAATCCTCTACTTATGAACTCAAGCTAATTCATCAGCTGCAAGGGAATGTGTCCTAATTTCATGCATTCGTTCAGTAGTTATATTCCTTGCTTTTCATTCCATAAATTGCATCACTTGTATTGCTGAAACTCTAATGGAAAATTATAGGTTGATTACAGTCACATTCAAAATTCATCCAATAAGAGTTCAATACTGGTTTTTTGGTCTGCTGATCCCTTATTATGCACTCAATCGGTGTGCTTAAACTGTCATATGGTTTGTTTGGACTGTCAATGGGGTGTCTTCAAATGTGATTAGACTCTTTAACCAACTTCATATGTTCTTCATTAATTAATCCTAATTATGACCAAACTTGACATCCCGTGTATGAAATCTGGAATGGCATAATTACACATTTCTAAGCCTACTCATCCATGAATCAGCTCTTTCAAATTGGTGAAGAAAAGTGCATTAGACAAATTAATAACATCAAGAAGAAACAAATACCTAAAACAAAAATCAACTTTTTAAAAGCAGAGACGGTACTTACAGTTACTTAAAACAAAAAAAAACTTATGACTGTGATATGGAAGAATAATCCTTTGGGAATACTAAACACTATTCCAAGAAGCCTTTTTTTGGGGGGGAAGTAAGGAGATTTTGCATTATATTAAAAGGAGGAATTACAAAAGGAGAAATCTGGCCGAAGCTCAGAATTGTTCATCAAAATAGACCAACTTGGTTTTACCCATTGACACACACCCTCGTGGCAGTCTGAACAAAACAGAACAAAACTACTACCCGAACAGACAAAAAACCACATAACCAAATACTTTCTTCCCATAGGCTCGTAGGACAAAGAGCATAATGCTTCATAACTAGCTAGCCCCAGACCCTCCAAATAAACACCCACCCAGATATCAGCAAACTATATAAGGAGCTTCTAGAGAACTCCATGGATGGCAAAAGTTGGAAGAAGAAGCAGCGCACGGAGGAGGTTGAAGCACCATGGCAGACAGAAGGAAATCCAGCTCCTGGTGAATCGTGCGAGACTCTTCAAAGAGAAGCTATGCATTTTCATCTCTGAGAGAATTCCTATCGCGAATGGCATAGCCAACCAATTTTTTCATCATCCAAAACAGCGCAACAGTGCGCTCGTAAAGACTAATGCGCCCGGCTGTGTTCTCGGGATCCAGGATCTAATTCTCCAAATTCTTACACTCCCCCAGGAGGGTTTCCCTACTCAGACGATCCCACCATTGTTGTTCATAGTCATTGATGTCCCTCTAGATTTCTAAGGGGATGTTAAGAGTGAACGAAGTTGCCTCCCTACACGCCCGCTGAGAGGCACGAGACAGACCACCACCTGGCTCCCCTAGAGAATCCCCATGCCCTCTCTTCCTATTGCGACTGGAATTATATCCAACCTCAGGATGACAGTTAGTATCTTGCGGCTCCTTCATCCTCTCACCAGAGGCTTTCTCCATAACCAAAACTTGCATGCATGCAGAAAACTAGCAATGACGATCATGGTTGCCACCTTGAGCCTCCATATATTCTCGCCTGCCACCGACTGTTATGATGAATCGGGTACATCTTAATAACTCTTAATAACTGAAGGAGGTACATCTTAATAACTGAAGGAGGTATAGCTAGGATTTTCTTGATCCGTCATTTCCCCCATCGAAGAACTACGAAGGAGCATGAAAAGACTGATCGAGAACTGAGAAGGAGGATGAAAAGACAAGAGTTAAAGGTCGATGCGGACAACTGCAAAAGGAAAGAGTTAAAGGTCGAATATGCGGACAACTGCAAGAGTTACGTGTCCCAATTATCATCAACATGATGTCTTCTCACACGAAAAACCATCATGTCTTGGTCCTCGATAACTCTGCAGCTATCCCGAAAAACTGCTTCTGTCAAATCGTCCCACGTGAACAGATCAGCTTGACGTGGGAGAAGGAAAGTGCTACGCCCAACTGCCACGACGACGCCACTTTGGAGCTTGATTTTCCACGGTGAAACCATGTGGAGAATGATCTTGGAATCACCTTCCACGATTAGAGGGTTCCATACTTTTTGACATGCGAGCAGTATTCCTTGGTGAAGACCTTGATCTAATTCGGCAGCATTATTAGACTCTATCCCCAAAAAACCAATTTTGAACATGGGGGATTTTTGTAAAAGCTGCCCCCAATAGTCAAATTCTAAGGTATTTTGAGGGGGGTTCTTAAGGACCACCCCCAACAGTCAAATTCCAAGGACTTTTGAGGGGGCTTCTTAAGGACCGCCCCCAGAAGTCAAATTCTAAGGACTTTTGAGGAGGGTTTTTAATGACCGCCACCAAATACCTTTAAAAAATGTTTTGGGGGGGGGGGTTTAGCAAGACCACCGCAAGCCACTTTTAGGGGGTCAAGAATTTTGGGGGGGGGTTTCCACAACCGCCCCCAATTGTATTGAAAACTGGACTTTCAAGGGGGGGTTTAACCAACCACCACCAAAAGTATTAAGAATTGGACTTTGGGGGGGGGGTTTACAAAACCTCCCCCAAAAATCCTGACAATTGGTCTTTTTAGGGGTTTTTTTTAAAAACTACCCCCAAAAGTCCAATTTTCGGGACTTTTGAGGGGGGTTTTGAAGAACCGCCCCCAAAGACCTAAAAAAAAATTTTTGGGGATGGGGGGGGGGGGTTAGCAAAACCGCCGCAAGCCAAAACCGCCGCCCAAAGGGTATTTTGTTGTAGTGTACACTTCTGAGGTTCACTCATAGGGACAAAGGTAAATCACAAGTCCTATTAAGTTCATGGAATTCAATTTGTGACGATATCTAGGAAAGTGTGCAAATTGCAAACATGGTTTGCTTCAGATTGTGGAATTTGGTCGATGATGTCCTCAATAAATTTGGTATGCTTTTGATGGATGAATTGAGTCATGATATGCCCAGTCAATTATGCATATCTAAATTTGATTAGACAATAGATGGAAGTCAGCAAATCATCCAGAGACTGTCCTAGATAAATGAATAGGTTCTTAACAAGTTCCTAATAGTGTCAGTAAAACTAGAAATGTTGTTTGGTGCTTATGTTCAGAAGGTGCATAAGGATTTGAAAAGGGAATTTTCTCATACTATCTATGACGAAAAATTTCAAAACAAAAGGTTGAAATATGAGAGTATTTCTCATATCACTAAAGCTCACCAAGTGTGGTTGGCATACATAAATGGATTATCTTAAATAATTTTTATGTAAAGTTTCCTTGAAATTTGTTGTAATCATTTAAGTTATGTCATTTATTTGAAATTTTTATTATTTTAGTTGAAAAAGGAAGTCTTATAAAGGAAAGGGGGTTTCGTTGGCTTTAGATAAGACTTGTGTAATATTCTTATTCTGAAGTAATGAAAGGCGAGGAAACCAATAGTTATTGAAGATTAAATTTTTATGTGAGATTGTTCTTCCATTTCTAGTATATGATATCGGTTGGATGTAAGTAAGACATTACATTGGAATTTATTCTCTGTGTATGTTAATTTGGGCAATCGATGTTTGACATTACTAAGTTTGGTATCCATATTCAATGGGTGTTCGACAGGTTTTAGCGTCGGATAGGGGTACAGTTAGACATTAGTCAGGAATTGCTAGTCAAATGTCACTTAAAAGACGTTAAATGGTGTCACCTAGTGGACATGTCAAGCCTATGTTTATTAACTTTTTTTGTTTACTCGAATCTCCCTGACTTGCGAGACTGGCTTGTGGTCTGAGAAACCATGAACCAGGGGCATCTAAGCCGTCAAAATCACCTGAGGATCACACCCAACCTGGACCACACCAGCCTCAACTTGACTAGTTTTTTGGGTGTCGCCTCCCAACTAAGACACCCCTAAGCGGAATTGAACTCAGGTCGCCTTGTTAACGAGACCCACACCTTAACCCAGTGATCAAGTGGGAATTGATTTATTTTTCTTAAATTCGATATCTTTTAGAAACATCAACTAAATTTATGTTGAATGTCTACAAAGCAATGTTAAAGTATGTTGGTATCATTTCCAAAAGGGGATGTTAGTTGATGTGGAAGCAACATCCACCAAGCGTCTGAAAAGAGATATTTGCAAATCATATTTATCATTGGTTGAGTTCCTTAAAAGAGACCTATGGTTGAGTGCAAATCATATATATGATGATTATTCTTATGATGATTTTATATGACCTATGGATTTTTTATCAATGACTGTGGGTTATTATCTTGTTGCTTTAGTCATGTTCACATCATTTGCTTGGTATATTATTCATGATGTGGAAAACTGTTTAAAGCTTAAAATGAACTATAAATTATAAAATGGACATTTACTTGCACATTTAGGTTGTTTGACAAAAATCACTGGTTCGCCACCTTGCATAGATATGGTCTTTCTTGACATTACCTGTCTGCTAGCTTAGGCTCCATTATCACTTGATTCCATCCATTCATGACTTCCCTATTTTGGCTTTACCCTTGACTTGTCTTATTTGACTTTCTAATACTAAGGGCTTCCCCTTTTTCTACCTCTGTGTTTGGACCGCTTCCTTGTTTGTTTGGTGTCTCGGCTCTAAGTTGGTGACAGAACTTGCCTTTGGTAAGTTGGATTGTAGGCCTAAATCATTCTGGTCGGTTGTCCCGATGTTTGGCACTGGTCTGAACTCCCCTTAGTCACTTGAGATGTTGTTGGCTAAAACTGAAAGATCATGTACTACTTATGGAAACTTATATAAATTCACCCATGGACACTAAAAAGGGCAAGAGCGATGAACTGCTAAAAATACTCCTCGAAGAGTATAGAAAGGTCCAAAAAGCAATGGTTCTTAAATTCTATATCTAAACAATTGCTGACCTTATATTGATATGTAAAAATGCCCTGGATGCAAGCTGCAATTAGTTGTGCTTATCAGCACACCTGAGATTTGAAGGGTTATGTAGGCCAAAAAGGCCATGAAATGAAATTGAATGATCATAATGAACTTGGATCAACTTGATGTAGACATGATGCCTAAGTTGAATAAACACTCTCTAAACAGCTTATCCATCTGTGAGGCACATCCATCCACCGTGTTATTTTGTCCAGCATAGAGTTTGTAGTTTCCCCTTTCTCCCAGTCCAAAGTATCATTCAGTTGAGTTTAGACAAGTCACTCCTTTACCCAACCTTGTTCCTAGCCTTCATCCTTAGCTAGCAGTTAGACCATGTCAAATGGGTGAGTTTTTCATTTAAGCTATTGTGCAAGTAATTATAAAATAACATTGGAATAGATTAATGCTAATGAATGATGTTATACTTTAAGTTAAGCTGTGAGTATGATTAGAGGAACATGTCTTAGTCTACTGATATGATTTATCCTTGGTTGTATATGGACCTAGTCAAACCTAGTTTGACTATGGTCATTTCTTGGGATCTGTGATGATGTGGGCCATAAAGGCTTATTGATGATGATGTATGGGCCCGCATACTCCTATTGATGATACTATATGATGGACATATGATTCAGATGATGATTGATACAGTTCAGCAGGTTTTATTATTATTTCAGATCATCAGATTATGCACTGTCCATATATGGTGGACCATACAGCTAGCCCATCAGGGCAACCCATGGTGTATGAGTACACATTCTTAGTAGATTTGGGTATTCTGGATCCAATGAAATACTTATATTTCAGTTCCAGGCACTTCTGGTAGTGATAGATCCAATTTTACACTTGTTGACCAGATTTGGGGCTGATTTCCCAGCCTGAGCAGCAGAGGCCATGAGAGGCCAGTTTACCTAGGGCATTGTATGAGGAGGGGGTGGTCCAGCCACTCGTTATTACCATTTATCCCCCCTTCTGGAGAACCTGGTAGGCTCAGTTTGACAGCGCAAGTGCCCTAGGAGGCAGTTTTAGCACTTTCACAGTTACCGAGGCAGTCTAGACATGGGATAAAAGGGTCACTGAGGAATTCGATTTGGGCCATTGAGGAAAATTCTGGCACTTGGTTTTCACAGAGGTCTTCCAGGGTGAACCCCCTATCTTCCAGCCAGTTTTCACCACTTGGGTGGGTCCACAGAGGCTACAGGAGGCCTTTTACTACTTGTCTGTCACAGATTTTGAGGACAGATTTGATCATTTATATTTATTTTGGACATATTATATTATTTTATTGTGCCATGGGGATGAGCTAGTAAGGATTGATGCCTCCTAGCCCCACCATGAGCTCCATGTGTCATGTCCTAGTCATATG
This sequence comes from Larix kaempferi, assembly GCA_027924585.1. Lineage (NCBI taxonomy): Eukaryota > Viridiplantae > Streptophyta > Pinopsida > Pinales > Pinaceae > Larix > Larix kaempferi. The sequence goes on from BSBM01001593.1 coordinate 184,533, forward strand.
AGGTGGGATTTTGTACTTTTACCCCCTCTAGTGGATGACGTCACCCTCCATGAGTCTCTTTTAGCTATGACATCATCATTATTTGAGTGATCCATGTGTTATATTGTTATGATTCATTATTAGCCATTGATCATGTATTGAGATCTTTTAATCTCAACCACTCATTCATAAAGTGGTTTTGAGATCTAGGGTTTTGGTCTTTATTATCCTATATAAGGAGGAGACCCCCTCATTGTAAAATCATCTAGAGAATTTGGCTCTTGGCTCTTGGAATAAAATTTCTATCTTTTGGAGTATATGCTTGGGTTTGGAGTGGATGTTGGTTGCTTTGATTGTAAATGCTTTTTTCCATTACACTGGAGGATCGATTTTAGCTATCTTGCATATTTTTCCATATCTTTTTACAGGTTAAGAGGACATTTTTGACAAGTGCAAATTGGTGGGGAGGCTTTTCCTTCAAGCTTGGAGGAAGACGTTTTGGTTAAACAGGGAGTGGTTTTGTCTTTGTGCCAACTATTCTTTGCTTATCTCTCTCTTGCTTGTATCTACCTTCAACATGTTAAACTGATTGATGCTTTGCTCCTTGGTTTTGACAGGTTAGAGGTGTCAAACGTATCTTTCTTTCATATCAATTCTGTAAAACTGAGTACAAGATATAGAGATACAAGAAACTATTTTAGGAAGCTATTCTACGTCTGTACAATATTTACGGCTACAATCATGCTTGACCCTTGAATGAAGGGATTCCTAAATCTAAGATTTCCATAACTGGCTAATTGCGGGACTCACGCCAACACTCCCCCTCAAGTTGGTGTGTAGATATCTCTAACACCTAACTTGTCAAGTGAGTCATTGAAGTTTCTGTTGGAAACTTCCTTGGTAAGAATGTCAGCTAACTGATCTTCAGATTTAACGAAAGGGAACTTAATGATCTTCTCTTCCAAGTTATGTTTGATGAAATGTCGGTCTATCTCCACATGCTTGGTGTGGTCGTGTTGAATTGGGTTGTGAGATATGTCGATGGCAGCTTTGTTATCACAGAATAAATTCATTGCAGAGTCAGGAGGAAAACCGACCTCTATTAGCAAACCTCTAAGCCAAAGAAGCTCACATAATCCTTTCGCCATGCCTCGGAACTCAGCTTCGGCGTTGGATAATGCTACCACCTTCTACTTTTTCCTCCTCCATGTAACTAAGTTTCCTCCCACAAATGTAAAGTATCCTGAGGTAGACTTTCTATCCAAGATATTCCTAGCCCAGTCCGCATCCGTGTACCCTTCAATATTCAGATGAGCATTCTTGGAGAACATTAGTCCTTTTCCTGGTGATGACTTTAGATAGCGGAGAATTTGAATTACGGCACCCATATGGTCTTCACTCGGATTATGCATAAATTGGCTTACCACACTTACTGCGTAAGCAATGTCTGGACGAGTGTGAGATAAGTAAATGAGCATCCCCACTAGTCTTTGATACCTCACCTTATCGGCTGGCACCTGGTCCGAATATTCTCCAAGACTATGGTTCTGCACAATCGGCGTATCCACAGGTTTACACTCTAGTAACCCCACTTCCGTCAATAATTCTAGTACGTATTTTCGTTGAGAGAGGAATATGCCATTTCTTGACCTCGCCACCTCTATTCCCAGAAAATACTTAAGCCCTCCCAAGTTCTTCATTTCAAATTCAGTAGACAATTGTTCTTGTAGCCTCGAGATCTCATCAGCGTCATCCCCCGTAATTATCATATCGTCCACATAGACTATTAATGTTGTCACCTTGCTTTGTCGGTGTTTCAGGAAGAGAGTATGGTCAGAGTTACTTTGGCGATAGCCATACTTCCTCATAGCTGAACTAAGTCGACCAAACCATGCTCGCGGTGACTGTTTTAGTCCATACAATGCCCTCTCCAATTTACAAACAATTTTGTTCCCAGTCGATCCTGTATATCCTGGCGGAATATCCATGTATACCTCCTCGTCAAGGTTGCCGTGAAGGAAAGCATTCTTCACGTCGAGTTGATGTAGTGGCCAGTCCAAATTTGCTGCAAGAGATAGTAAGACTCTAACGGTATTCAGTTTAGCTACTGGTGAGAAGGTTTCTGAGTAGTCTATGCCAAATGTTTGGGTAAAACCCTTCGCCACAAGTCTCGCCTTGTATTGGTCAATTGATCCATCAGCCTTGTATTTTATAGAGAACACCCATTTACATCCCACTATTTTTTTTCCTTCCAGTAATGGGACCAACTTCCAGATATTATTTTTCTTTAAGGATTCTAGTTCTTCTTGCATTGCTTGCACCCACTCAGGATCAGATAATGCCTCTTCAACACTACTGGGATATGGCAGGAGGATAGTGTTTGAGTGAAAGTCTTGAGTAGCTTGGACAGACCTTGAGTAGATACATAATTTGAAATTGGGTACTTGGACTTCCTTCCTTCTTCATCTAGGTTGTATCTATTCGGTGGTTTCCCACGATTATGTCTAAAAGGAAACACATAACCAGTAGAGGAATCCAAAATATTAGCATGTAAAGGTGCAGCAGGAGTACTTACCTCAAGGACATTCTCAAGAGGAGGAGGGTCTTCGGGTACTGAGGATTGAGGGGACTGAGGGTACTGTGTATTTTCTGCTTCTTCATTTCCAGGTTCTTTGGCTTCTTCATTCCTCAATTCGACATATTCAATCTCTGATGGTACCTCATGCGGTTCAACCTCTCTATTTCCAGTTCCATGCTCACCCACGGGGGCCATCAACCAATTCATCTCTTCTACTTGAGTCTCCCCTTGAAGGGAAGAATTGGGTACCAATGAAGGATAGAAATTCTCGGACCCAAGAAATGTAATGTCCATGGTGATATAGGTTCGGTTGGTAGTGGGGTCATAGCACAAAGCCTTTTTTATGTAAACCATATCCCAAAAATAAGCACTGAATGGCACATGGGTCCAGTTTGGTACGTTGATTCTTGTGGAGGTGGACAAAAGCAACACACCCGAAAATTCTAGGAGGAAGCATCAATATTGAAGGAAGGGATATATGAGTAGAGAGGATTTGTAATGGGGTTTTAAAGCGTAAAATTTTAGATGGCATACAGTTGATTAAGTACACGGCAGTAGCCACAGCATCCCCCCAATGGCAACTCGGCACCATTGCTCCAAGGAGTAGGGCACGGGATGTTTCCAAAATATGTCGATTTTTCCTCTCGACGACACCATTTTGTTGTGGTGTTTGAGAGCATGAGATTTCATGGAGGAGGCCATGTTGTTGGAAATAGGCCTGAAATCTTTGGTTGATGAATTCGCCACCATTATCGGAACAAAGAATTTTTATCTTGGAAGAGAATTGAGTCTGAACCATGGCATGAAATGCTTGAAAAATGGTGAAAACTTCGTCTTTGGTTTTTAGTTGATAGAGCCATGTCATTCGAGTACAATCGTCCACAAAAATTACAAACCAACGGTGACCAGAGGAAGTAGGTATCGAGGATGGTCCCCACACATTGGAGTGTATCAATGCAAATGGAGTATTAGTTTTATTCAAGCTAACTGGATAAGAAACTCGTTGGCTTTTAAAGTCCACATTCTGCAAACGGGAAAATAAAGATGGGAGTAGATGCCGGAGATAGCCAAATGATGGGTGCCCCAAGCGCCTATGCCATATCCAAATCTGTCGTTCATGGCTACTGGTTTGATGGTGCGTGTGATTTGCTTTGCCTGGGCTGAAGTCATCAAGGTAGTACAGTCCCCCCTCTTAGTACCACGCCCAATAATCTCCTTACTGAGAACATCCTGAAGAAGACAAAAGGTAGAGTATATCAGCACAACACAATTAAGCTCTTCAGTAACTTGACTCATAGACATCAACTTGTTGGAGAGAGATGGAACAAGAAGTGTGTGAGCTAGAGAGAGAGAGGGAGACAAGGGCACGGTTCCAGCCCCTGTGACTAGGTAAGTGAACCCATTGGCATTGGCAATGCAAGTCCTCCGTGGCTGAGTTGTGTTGGAGAAGTCATTTGGATCAAATGTCATATGATCCGTCGCTCCGGAGTTGATAATCCAGGCACCATCATTCCGAGTAGTAGAGCTGCAAAAAACTTGACAACAATTACCTTGATCTGGGGTTGAGGTAGAATGTTCAGCCACGGGAATAAGAGAGAGTTGAGATTTAGCCGTGGCCACCGCTGCTCGACCTGGGACGTCTTCAGTTACAGGAGCATCTCATTTCTTTCGGGCTTGTAATTCGTGCCACCAGTCTGGGTAGCCATGTAATTTGAAACAGGTTTCCCGAGTATGTTTTGTACTCCCACAGTGAGTGCACTTATTCCCATCAGAATGACCTTTGGATCGTGAGGAGGACCCAGACTTTTGTGACTGGCCAGATTTCACACCTTTGATGGTCATAACAGCACCACTAGCCACTGCTTCTGCTCCCGATATCATCACAGATTGTCGGAGATCTTCCCTTCGAACGTGAGCATATGCCTGCTCAATTGAAGGGAAAGGTTTCAGGTGAAGAACATCGCTCCGAACATGATCCAATCAATCATCTAGTCCGTCAAGAAAAGTGTATACTCGCTCCTCCTGTAAAATGGAGTTGTAGCTTTGTATGTCAATTGCACATTTCATTGGATTCAGTCGACGAAAAATCGATCTCTCGCCACAAACCCTGTAGATCATTATAGTATTTTTCTATAGATCCGCCTGCTTGTTTCATTCGAGATACACGATGTCTGAGCTCGTATACCTGCGAGGTGTCAGTTCCATCGAAGTATGTTGTGGCAGCAAAATCCCATACCTACTTAACCGTTGGGTAGCGAATAAAGTTCACGACCAAGGAATGGTCCATGGAGTTTATCAACCATCCTTTCACCATGGCATTCTCAGTGCGCCACTTACGAAAGGAGGGGTCAGTTTCTGGTGGTTGGGGGTAGTCTCCATTGATGTATCCCAATTTGTCTTTTCCTGAGATGTACATCTCAACAACCTGGGACCATAATCCATAGTTGGAACCATCCAACTTGATGTTGATTGGAACCATCGGGGAATCAGTGATGGGAGAGGAAGAGGTCTGGACCCTTGACAAAACCTCCATCATTTTTGATGCTAGATTATCAAGGATGTTTTTGGTGGAGTCATCCATGAAGGCCGAGCAAAGATTATCAAGGATGTTTTTGGTGGAGTCAGCCATGAAGGCCGAGCAAAATCTCGACCCCTGCCTGATCAAAAAACAAGGAAACCAAGATCATGCTCTGATACCATGTCAAACGTATCTTTCTTTCATATCAATTCCATAAAACTGAGTACAAGATATAGAGATAGAAGAAACTATTTTAGGAAGCTATTCCACGTTTGTACAATATTTACGGCTACAATCATGCTTGAACCTTGAATGAAGGGATTCCTAAATCTAAGATTTCCATAACTGGCTAATTGCGAGACTCACGCCAACAAGAGGGACACACATGTGCCTTGGAAAAATCGATTTGGCAAGAGGGCTTCAAAAATTCTTCACTTGATCTTTGGCAAAAGTAATCCTCATCTCAACTAGCATTCATCTCTTCATCCAGGTATGCTCCAAAGGTATGGTCTTCTTCTTCCTTGGCTTATCCATAACTTCTAGATCATAAAAATCCCTAATTGATTAAAACCCTCATTTTTACTTTTTCTTAGATCTACGTGGATCTAACCTAGCTTTTGGAAAGATATTTAAAACCCACCTCTATAGTATCCATGGAAATTCGGATCTATAGTTTGGTGGTGATTGGGTTCCATTTGACACACTTTCCAAGGCACTTAGCCCTCCTTTAGAAAAATCGCACCACTTGGGAGAAGCTAGTTTGGTTGGCTCCAAGACATGGGTAGGTGAGATCCCACTTGATTCATGATCCTCATACTTGATAACCTACCCCTAGTGCTTCACCTTGTTGATTTTTTCCTTGTGGGCCCCATTCCTCATTTTGAGGGTTGTGCCCCACTTCGGTCAATTTGGTGATGCATTTTTAATCTCATATCTATGAAGATCTAGCCATTGGATGCCCATGATTTTCAAGATCCACATTCATACTTGCCTAAACTACTTGGATCTAAACTATGGTGGCCTATGGGTTTGATTTGACACACCTTTCAATGATTTTAGCCCTCCTTGGGCAAAGTCACACTCCTTGGGTGATTGAGTTGTCCCACTTTGAGAAACTGGGTGGTTGAGATTCCATTGGATTTGGAAAGAGCATACCTTGAAACCTACATCTAGTGTCTCACTAGGTGAAGTTCTGCCTTGGGGGTAGCATTCCTTGTTTTGGGGAAAGTTGTCCACTTGGGTCACTTAGTGAAATATTAGATCTAGCAAGATCCAACCATCACATCTCAAATAGCCCACTTGATTTGTATCCTAGGTGTCCCGATCTACATTTCCACATCTCTTTTGACTCCATTAACCCATCCATCAAGGCACTAGTCCACCTAGAGCAATTTGCACTCCTTGGGAGTTGTGTCATTTCCTAAATCCCATATGTGGGCATCTCTAATTTCATCTTAGATCCATAGATCTACTCATTACATGCCCCTTGGTACCATTTGTACTCTTAATTTCACCTTGTGGGTCCCATTTGAACCATTTCCATATCCCAAGGAAGTGGGTCCCAATTGTGTATTTTATGGTACTAGATCTTTTCCTTTGATCTCATTATGTGGCCTAAATCATTCATTGGTTGAAACATAAGTCATTCCTTAAGCCTCTTTCAACCACACTTAAACTTCTAGGTCCACCTAACCTTGCATTGGTTTCCGTAACTTGTCTTTTACATATTCCTAGGAACCTTTGTTTGGGTCCAATCACCTTTGATTGGTTATAGGGTCTCCCCCTTGGTCTTGATTCATCTTGATCTAAAGTGAAGAGTGCCTCCGTTGACATGAATCCCAGCTTGTATTGGGAACCGTGGCATCTCTTGGGTCACCTCTTTAGTTGTCCATCTCCTCTACCATCCCGGATGGGATACCACTAGGGACAACTACAAGTTGTGTGATAACATTTTTGGTGCCGCTGCCGAGGAGGTAGAGGCTTACCTTAGGTGTCTGCGGTTATCCATGCATAACTCATATTTTGTTGAAATATTGTAACTTCAAAGAATATTATATTTGTATATTATTTATTCCGGAGATGTTCCATACCTCCGATGTGATTATACTATAAATCCGGAGATGTTTATTCCTCCGAGTAGGGTGTGGTAACTAGGGTTATTAGACTCACCATGTGGGGGTTGGCCCAGTCAGTTATAATGGGGTATTTAACCTAATGGTTAAATACGAGCCTACATGTACTTGTGTAAAATACATATCAGAGTAGTGTATAAATAGAGGAGGTGTGTTCCTCATTTGATACACTCACTCACTTGAGGATAGCGCACTTGTGGAGGAGAGGTCTGCTATTGTGGAGGAGGAGATCATGTCTCAGGGTTTCATCTTTGTATATTGCTGGTCATCTATATTGAGGAAGCTTTGCTGGGTTTTCTACCCCATGAGGGTTTCCCAGGATAAATCTCTGTCTCTTGTGTTTATGCTGTGCTTGTTGTTTCTTTAGTGATCCTATATATGCTATTATTGTGAAATGGAATGTAATGCTGCTATTTTCTGTCTTAGCATATTGAATTTTAACATGGTATCAGAGCTAACCTGAAGGAAGACAAGGTATGGCACTAAAGACACTTGCTTTACTTACGACAATTTGAAGGTTAGGGTTTTACATAGAAAAAACCAGTCATTGTAGCACTTTCGCTATAAATCCGTTTTGGCAAAGTTTTCGGATCTGAAATTGTTACAGGACGAATATTAAATCTCCAGGTACCTTGTGTCCAAAGGACAACCTCTAATTCGTTGTACTTTGTGATTTATGATCTGTACAATATAGGGTTTCTGCCTCTTCCAGATCTGAGTCAAAATCAGGTGACCTTGGGAAAAAGGTCATATCTTGGGCTAGGAAGCTCCAAATGAAATTTTGTAAAAATTTACAGGTATTACACAGTCTGTACTATCTCAGAAAACTTTTTCAGAGGCCGACGTTGAACCAGTGACACGTGGCACGCCGTACAAGTTAGCTCTCCTGTATTATCCCATAAACAGGTCATGTTGCGACACTTGGCATAACTCTCTCTCAGAGAGTCCAATTTAGGTCATACCTATCAGGATGGAAAGATAACAGGCCTAGCTACCTCAAGAAATTTTTTCAGAGGCCGAAGTTCAAACAGTGACACGTGGCATGCCGTACAAGTTCGCTCTTCTATTTTACCCCAAAACAGGTCACGTTGCAACATTTGACATAACTCTCTCTCAGAGAATCCAATTGAGGTCAGACCTGTCAGGATGGAAAGATAACAGGTCAGGCTATCTCAGAAAACTTTTTTAGACCCTGTGGATTGAAAAGTTTGGAGTTACACCAGAAACAATCAGGTACATATTTCTGTCAAAACAGAATTATTTTTGAGTACCTTCATTCATGGCTTTCGGAATTTAGGGCTTTGAAGAAAGTTGGAATTTTTGTAAACGGAGACCACGGCTGAATGCTACTCATCAAAATAGAAATTTAGAGACCAATATCAGATTTTTTGGTTGGGAAGAAGGCCGGGCTTGATCAAACCCTAGTTCAGGACTTTGATCAGAAAAGTGGAAAATTAGGGCTTCTGTAAAAATGGGAATTTTTGAAATCTGTGACCATGGCTGGAAGCTCCTCAGAAAAATAGAAGCTTAGAGCTTTGGATCAAACATTTTGATTGGGTAGAAGAGTGGGATTCATCAAACCCCAGTTCAGGGTCACGTCCAGTGAATCCGGAAGTTTCAAAGGCAAAATTGAGGAGTGAAACTTTGCAGTTTTCAAATTCTGAATATATCAGTTTGATCAGCTCATCAAGGCGCATATTTCTATCCTTTCGGAAGTTTGAAATTCAAAGTTTGAATTTTTTGGATTTCTCTGACAAACCCATATCCAGCTCCAGGTCTAGTTCTTGCAAATCAAGTGGATAGGGTTAATCCTAGAAGAAGATGGATTGGTCACCTGCATAAGTGAAGGAGTTCCTATTTCAGAGGGAGATGAAGCTAAGGCTTTACATAAGGAGATTACAAGCGATCTCGACAGGTATGACTCATCGAGGTATGTTTTGAGATTTGTTCATGATTAAGTTTATGGTATGTTTGTCTTCATGTTATTACGGTTAGTACAATCTTGATTTTAGATTTGTTGTATCACCTTAACAAAATTATGAATGCATAATAGAAGATATTCATTGGTTAGGGTGTTGACACTTATGATTGTACTAATGCATTATGATGTTGTGTGAGGTTGATGTTGTCTGCTAACAAGATACAGGTACATCACAAAAGACAAATCAGGTTCCATGACCATGAAAACATGAAGACAAAGACTCATCCATAATCTTTGTTCTACTTACGAGGTATGTATGACTTTATTATATTATGCTTAACCTATGAGACATGCAGGTTCTAGCTCAGGATCTCTAAATCATTGAAGAGATTGTTTAGGTATGTTGTACATAACCAAGTAGGTATACTAATCCAGGTATGTTTCCCATGAATCTTACCTTGTGTTAGGATCCCTTATATAAGTATACTTGGAATGATTGGTTATGCTTATTCATAAAGTTAGTAATCAAGGGATTATGCATATTATATCTTTTATTTTGATTGATGATATGCATGAGTAAAAGAAGACTTCCCTGAAATCTTGAATACTAATCATGACTATACATTTTCAATATTATTTAGTACTATAATGTTTTGATAGCATTTAGAATATACTAATGGGTGTATGTTTGTGTATGAGATCATGAGGATGACACTTGAACATGCACAGTGGTATAGAATGAATAGAAGTTCAAAAGACATACAGAAGATCAAGCGGGAGGCAACCACACAAACATAAAAGATAAGTATTTGAGTTGTTATTTGAAATAGTAAATGATATTGCTTGTAATAGATTGTATGCATATTTGTATTCCTATAATATATCATGCTGAGTGTAAATATTCATAGAACATTGAACAGTATACTACTAATATGCATATGATTGGTAAGTTGGACAAACATTCCATTGTTGCTTGTCTAGAATGAAACCTCTTTGCTTACATGCTAAGAGTTGTGCACACTCTCGATAGTATGTTCTGGTAGAGATGGAAGGCATCTAGATAGCCACTGTATGCATACAGGATATGGGAAAGTGTTGTCCCAAAGTATTGGTCAAAATAGTTGCATCACTATGTAAATGATATCTGTATGCATAATAGGTTATCATGTCAATATGATTTGATGATTATGAAGTATTACTAATCATGTACTTAATTTTGATTTGTAGGAAAGGTCATGAAGAATGATGGACACCGTACAAGTGGTGGATGTTCAAACAAGAAGATTTACAAATCAAACAAAATATAGAAGGCTCATGGCTAGAAGATTCTCTTAGAAAGGGGAAGAGAATCACGACAAGATGTTTGCTCCAAGTATGGTGTAATTAAAGAAGAAGTGTGAATCAGGTTCTGTATAGGTACCTAGGATTGATAATAAATTGATAAGCTTAATGATCACCATGGGTGATGTGGATCTCAACCTTTGCTACAAGGTTGAATATGATTTCTATACACATATGACATGGATGCAAGAAGGAACTCACCACAGAGTTTGAATGATATTGAGGCTCATATCAGTAGACCCATCTAACGAGAGATGGCACAGATAGATATGCAGAAGATCATTCAATGCAGAAATGAAAATGAAAGATCTCAAATTGATGCTTTACTTCCTAGGTCTGGAAGTATGGCAAGGCTCAAAAGAAATATTTCTCAACCAGGGAAAGTATGATGAGAAATATGACTTGAGGTGTTGGAATGGCCACTCTTATGGATTCCAACTTGAAGCTGTTAGGGGATAACTCATCAGAGTTAGTGGATATAACTCTGTACAGTCAAATTATTGGGTCATTGATGTATCTAACATATACTAGATTAGATATATGCTTTGTTGTGAACACCTTGAGTCAGTATCTAGTGGAAACTAGATGTGTTCACCTGATAGTTGCAAAGCATGTGATGAGGCACATAAAGGACACGATAGAATTTGATCTATGCTATCTTGAAGATCATGACTTCAGATGGTTATTCAGATTCTGATTGGGCAGGAAGTGTATCAGACAGGAAGAACACATCGAGAGGATGTTATTGTCTGGGATTAGCCATGATCTCGTGGTTTAACTGGAAGCAGTCTAGTGTGGCTCTCAGCACAAGCAGAATATATGGCTGCTTGCTCTGCTATTTGTGAAGAAGTTTGGCTTCAGTATTGCTTGACTTAGAGATAGAACCAACTGTGATCCTATGTGACAAATAGAGTTGTATCAAGATGACATAGAATCCAGTGTTCCATGATAAGTCAAAGATCATAGGGATCTAACAAGATATGACACAGAAAGGAACTATAAAGTTTGAATTTGTAACAGGTTACCGATGTACTAACCAAACCTCTACCTCAAGTGAAGAAGTTACCAACATACTAACCAAGCCTCTGTCTCGAGTGAAATTTGAATACTTTCGAGACAAGCTTGGTGTAGCTCAAAAGGACCCTCCTCGAAAGGGGGAGTAGTATAGTCACTGATGTTGAAGATTGTCTCATCGAACAACAAGGTCGATGATGAGGTAACCTGTTCTCTACACCTAAATACTTAGAAATATTTAGATTTAGGACTCGTATACTTAGAATACTTAGTTTTACTTATACATGCTTTTGATGTTATATGTATTAGTAAGAATACATGCTTTTGATGATAGATGTATTGATGAGAATACATGTGGGGATTGTATCATCCTTGAACACATGTTCTAAAGTGAGCCGTAGACGTATGGTCTCCGAAAATGAAGTCCTTAGTGGACAGGTAGGGATTGTATCATCCCTGGACTTCGGTCCCTGAATAGATCCATAGACGTATGGTCTCCGAAAATGAAGTCCTTAGTGGACAGGTAGGGATTGTATCATCCCTGGACTTCGGTCCCTGAATAGATCCGTAGACGTATGGTCTCCGAAAATGAAGTCCTTAGTGGACAGTTGAGGGGATTGGATCATCCCTGGACTTTCAGTCCTAAAGAGAGCCGTAGACGTGAGGTCTCCGAGAATGAAGTCCTTAGTGGACAGTTGAGGGGATTGGATCATCCCTGGACTTTCAGTCCTAAAGAGAGCCGTAGACGTGAGGTCTCCGAGAATGAAGTTCTTAGTGGACAGTTGAGGGGATTGGATCATCCCTGGACTTTCAGTCCTAAAGAGAGCTGTAGACGTGAGGTCTCCGAGAATGAAGTCCTTAGTGGATAGTTGAGGGGATTGGATCATCCCTGGACTTTCAGTCCTAAAGAGAGCCGTAGACATGAGGTCTCCGAGAATGAAGTCCTTAGTGGACAGTTGAGGGGATTGGATCATCCCTGGACTTTCAGTCCTAAAGAGAGCCGTAGACGTGAGGTCTCCTAGAATGAAGTCCTTAGTGGACAGTTGAGGGGATTGTATCATCCCCGGACTTAGGTCCCTGAATTGATCCGTAGATGTGAGGTCTCCGAGAAGTGGGGATTGTATCATCCCCGGAATTAGGTCCCTGAATTGATCCGTAGACATGAGGTCTCCGAGAAGTGGGGATTGTATCATCCCCGGACTTAGGTCCCTGAATTGATCCGTAGACGTGAGGTCTCCGAGAAGTGGGGATTGTATCATCCCCGGACTTAGGTCCCTGAATTGATCCGTAGACGTGAGGTCTCCGAGAAGTGGGGATTGTATCATCCCCGGACTTAGGTCCCTGAATTGATCCGTAGACGTGAGGTCTCCGAGAAGTGGGGATTGTATCATCCCCGGACTTAGGTCCCTGAATTGATCCGTAGACGTGAGGTCTCCGAGAAGTGGGGATTGTATCATCCCCGGACTTTGGTCCCTGAATTGATCCGTAGACGTATGGTCTCCGAGAAGTGGGGATTGTATCATCCCCGGACTTCGGTCCCTGAATTGATCCGTAGACGTATGGTCTCCGAGAAAGTGATTTTTGATGTGGTTACTTGTATCGGTAGGATACTTGTATTGATGATGTGGTTACTTGTATCGGTAGGATACTTGTATTGATGATGTGGTTACTTGTATCGGTAGGATACTTGTATTGATGATGTGGTTACTTGTATCGGTAGGATACTTGTATTGATGATGTGGTTACTTGTATCGGTAGGATACTTGTATTGATGATGTGGTTACTTGTATCGGTAGGATACATGTATTGATGACATGATTACTTGTATCAGTATGGATACTTGTATTGATGATATGTATACTTGTATTGGCATGAATACTTGTACTAATGATGTGGATACTTGTATTGTTATGGATACCTGTGTTGATGACGATGCTGACGATCGTGTGATGACGATACTGATGATCGTGTGATGACGATGCTGATGATCGTGTGATGATGATGCTGATGATCGTGAGATGACGATGCTGATGATCGTGTGATGATGATGCTGATGATCGTGTGATGACGATGCTGATGATCGTGAGATGACGATGCTGATGATCGTGTGATGACGATGCTGATGATCGTGAGATGACGACGCTGATGATCGTGTGATGACGATGCTGATGATCGTATGATGACGATGCTGATGATCGCGTGATGACGATGCTAATGATCGTGAGATGACGATACTGATGATCGTGAGGATCCAGATGTTGATGTTGTTGTAGTTGTTCGAGTGCTACAGAAGATAAAGACTCAGTACTGAAGATGTTGATGTTCCAGTACTGAAGATGTTCCAGTAACTTCTTGAGTTACTGATGATGTTGAGAAAGCTTCCAATGATTTATAGATGTATCATGTATGATGTTGATGACTCCTTGCTCGTGCAGATACTGTTATAATATCCTTCTCGTTAAGGGGGAGTGTTGAAATATTGTAACTTCAAAGAATATTATATTTGTATATTATTTATTCCGGAGATGTTCCATACCTCCGATGTGATTATACTATAAATCCAGAGATGTTTATTCCTCCGAGTTGGGTGTGGTAACTAGGGTTATTAGACCCACCATGTGGGGGTCGGCCCAGTCAGTTATAATGGGGTATTTAACCTAATGGTTAAATACGAGCCTACATGTACTTGTGTAAAATACATATCAGAGTAGTGTATAAATAGAGGAGGTGTGTTCCTCATTTGATACACTCACTCACTTGAGGATAGCGCACTTGTGGAGGAGAGGTCTGCTATTGTGGAGGAGGAGATCATGTCTCAGGGTTTCATCTTTGTATATTGCTGGTCATCTATATTGAGGAAGCTTTGCTGGGTTTTCTACCCCATGAGGGTTTCCCAGGATAAATCTCTATCTCTTGTGTTTATGCTGTGCTTGTTGTTTCTTCAGTGATCCTATATATGCTATTATTGTGAAATGGAATGTAATGCTACTATTTTCTGTCTTAGCATATTGAATTTTAACATATTTTATCACATCTGGATTAATCTAGATGGTTATCATTTCAATCCTTAATTAAAATCATATCCACCTATTTGTTTTACCCTCTCCCTGCACTTTAAACGACATACATCTTGGTAGAAGAGTCTAAAAGTCTACCTGGCGACTCCTAATCGTGACTCCACTGAGGAGGGAGATCATAGTCATCCTTACAACACTCGAAGTAAATCAAATCCAAATCAATTGGAAGGAACCCCACTCACTTATCAAAAAAGAGATCCTAAAGCCCAATCATCGCAAAAGAGATCCTAAAGCCCAATCATCTAACTTCTTTTGGAAACTAGTTAACTCAGATTCTCCAAACCGTATCTTGGGATCTCCCTTGTTCAATTCGGTTCCTCCTTCATCTCCCAATCCTAATCCTAACGTAACTCCATTCAACCCAATGGCTGGACAGAATCGATCTAATTCTGGAAAAAAATAATCAGAACAATCCTCCCGTCTCTCATGCTTTTGGAAACAAGGCTAGGGCCTCTCCTTTAGACTTTTCCCAGGTCGTAGGTTCCCCCCATGATATGCCAGACAAGTACTTTGAAAAGATCCCAAAGTTCAATGGGAATTGTGCGACCTCCATTGAAGACCACATAGAAAATTTATGGGCTCACATGGAATCTTATGGGGCTAAAGAAGAAGATGTGTTTATGAGGGGTCTCTTTGCATCCTTGGAGGGTGATGCTCGCAAGTGGTTTGACTGTTTTCCTGCATCGTCAATCAATGGATACGATGTATTCACCGATAAACTCAAGCATGAGTGGTCAATCAAGTTAGATGGGCGTTTCCTTTTGAACCAACTTTTCGAAATCAAGAAGAAAGAGAACGGGTCTATCCATGAATTTAACCTTCGCTTCGATAAGATAGTGGCCAACATTCCAAGTACTATTAGGCCTCCTGACCAAGCTATCTTAATTCACTACCTCAATTCATATGAAGGTTACCTTGGATACCATTTGAAATACAAAGACCCTACTGAATTGAAAGCGACACAAGACAATGCTAGAAAGGCTGAAGCAAATGTTGCTTCCATGGGAAAGCAAAATTTCTTTGACCTAATAAGTGCCTCTTATTCTAGATCTGAGACTAACTTTAAGAAAGGGAAAGAGCCTAGTAAAGATCTTAATGAAATGATGGATAGCATGCATGAAATGATGAAGAATTTAACTCTCCTAACTAGGGATTTAGCTAAGAGTAAAGAGGCGGAAAGGTATAGGCAACCCTATGGCCCCAAGCCTTATTGGAATCAACAAAAGAAACCTAACGAAGGTGATAGAAGAAACCCTGTAAGCCAAACTTCACCTGAACCTCCTATCATAAACTGGTTAGAAGAGAAAAGGTTGGATGATCCTGAGTATCCCACCCATGGTGGTGATACTCATGATTCTCCAAAGAACATTAACTGGGTTGACAACTTAGAGTTTGACAAGGACTTTGGAAGAATCCTGATTGATCATGAGGAAGAGTCCATAGAAGAACCCAGTCCTAGTTTTCCCATCTTTGCTACTGAACAAGCCAGTAGTAGAAGTCAAGCTCCTCCTAGAACCTATCAACGAAGAAAGGATGGCCAAAAGCCTACACCTTTCAGTGAAAAGAGAAGTAGTGAGCTGCCTAGTCTAGTGAGTGAGCCAATCCCCCTTCCTGAATATGACTTGGATATCAACATTGAAAGAGAATTGGACAAAGTTATGCATAACATCCAACTCACTGAGATGATGAAAATCCCATCAATAAAGGAGCAAGTGGTAGAGTTTTTCGAGAGTATCGCTGAAACTGCCACAAATAATGGTGAAGGTTCATCTTTTCAAAACTCAGCACCTAGTGCTATGATTGATGAAGAGGAGGACCCTCCCATTAACATCCAAACTGCCTTATACGAGAGGAAGAATGGTGGTCACCAACCTTTTTATCTTACACTTCGCATTGGTGATACCCTTCTTCATAATTGTATGCTGGATTTCGATGCCTCCATGAATGTGATGTCTTTGCAAGTCATGGAAGCCATGGGATTAAAAATAACTAGGCCCTATGGGAACATTTGCGGAATTGATTCTAGACCAGTTCAAGTCTTTGGCTTGATTAAAAACTTAAGAGCTTACCTGTTTTAATGCCCCGACATATCCATGCTAATGGACATAGTAGTCATAGATCTCCCTCCAGCTTATGGAATGCTTCTTTGTAGGAAGTGGTCTGCTGGGGTAGGGGGACATCTTCAGATGGACCTATCATATGCTACTATCCCTAACTCGGATGGGTCATTTGTTAGGGTGTATCGAGAGGCATTTTATGATGGTCATCTCGAGAGTTATGAGGATGGGGTAAGGAACACGTTTGGTGAGGGTGAGTTATTACCTGAAGGTATGTTCATGGTCATGGGTGGCCACAATGAGGATCCTAGTGCAGAAAGGGAAAACATTTGGAGATCATTTGGAGATGATAGTTCTTCTGAGGAAGAGAGGGAAAGAGCTATTGCTGCTAGAGAAATGAACCTTTAGTCACTTCGAGGTGAAGTATCGAAATAACTTAGGGATTTGAACCAACCTAATAATGTGGAGCCACACATTGAACTACCTGAGCCCACCTCTCAACTAAATACTTCTGAGGTTAACTTTGATCGGATCAGAAGGGGTGAGTATATACCTAGGACAGTCCATGAGTGGCTTTTCCTAGTTGACCTTAACAAAGAAAGAGGAAGACAAGGCTTACCTCACATCACTCCTAGGCAAATAACATTGAAGGAACACACCTTCCCTCTTCTGAAGGGAATGATGAAGAACCAACTGACTATCATTTTTCTGATGTTCCTGATCATTTGTCCCATTTTTCTTGGAGGATGGGGTTTTGAGGCAAGTAAATGACAGCTCTATGAGTTGGAAGGAACATGCCTTAATCCATGATGCCCCTGGGGAGGATTCTTCTTTAAATAACCTAGCTATTTTTCAGGAAGATCCTGTTGAGCCAAGTTTGCTTCCACCTTATCCTAGTTTCCTTTTTCCCGGTGAATTACTTATTGTTGAAGAAAGTATGAACTCTACAGACTCATTTCACACTCCTACTTCTTCACCAACATCTTTAGACACGGGAACTCAAAATGTTTCTAACTCGGTTCCTAGTCATCTGTCCCTTCCCACCGATCATCTGGCAGCTTTAGAGAGCATGACCATTCGTGTCCCATCTGGAGAAGGTAGTAGCAGGAGTGCTGAAAACCAAAACCTACTACCTCCAGTCCATGCGGAAGAAGATGAGGATGTTGATAGAGATTTTTGTACTGTCGGGGAAACCCCAAAGTATAGCATTCACCCACAAGTTGAAGAACCAAGAGTAGAAAGTCCTCCTAGGAGAGTAGTTCGAGAAGTCCTGATTGGTAGGGTAGCCATACCTTTAGACGGTGGATCTCCTAGGTTTAATGCAATTCCTTCTGATAGGAGTTCAACCATAGTTACACCTCAACCTAGATGCAATTATGACATCCAGCCTATTCCTGAGCGTATTGTTGAAGTCATCCCTCAATCTGTAAATCACCGAAGATTCGAAATTGGTGATAGGGTCGTTATTCCTAATTATTTGTTTTACATACGATCCAGGGGATGTGATGACTTTTGGGTTGGTCCGCTCACTGTTGAGTGCTGTATTGATGAGATTTGTTTTCTCACTACTGGGACTGGCCGACGTATCTTACTCCCTATCAACCAGAGGGAGTTAAGGGATTATCATCCCTGACTTTCCTTTCTTTGCCTTGCCTTGCCTCTTTAGAGTAGGTAGTATTCTGAATAAGCTCACTTGAGCAGTAGGATTTGTGTTCTTTTTTATTTTTCTCTATGCTGGTATTGCCCCTTTTTCTTTTCTTCTTTGAGTGTCTGCTTGTTTTTGTTATTAATTGAGTTGAGCCTTGCTCCTTCCTAAGCTTGTCTCTTCTCCTGCATGCATTAAAGAGTGTTTAATTCCCTTTTATATTTTTGGTTGCCTGTGAAAGTTGAGATTGCCTGCTTGAAAAAATTCTCTTTTCCTCCTGCACAATAATAAAAAATAATGAATGATGAGTAATGCCTATATGCCATGTTAGATTAGATTTTCTTTTATGCATTTCAGGTTTTTTTTAGAGTAGATTTCATTTTCAGTTTTATTTTATATATTTCCCACACATGCTCCCTGAGGTATTCTAGTGTCTATGAGTGCAGATACAGGTGCAAAATAAAAGCTAAAAGCAAGGATGGTGCAATGTTGGATTGAAGATCGTTGCAAAGCAGTTCGAGACCAAAGATTCTGAGGTTCTCAAGCGCTCTCTCCCTTAGAGAAGTTGTCCCAGCTAGAGATAGATGTTATCACACCATAGTAGCAGGGCTACTATTCTTGCTTAGCAGATATCTGCACATTCCAAAGCTTGTATTATTCAGAGCTTGGCTATGATGAGTCTATTATTTTTTAGATCACTCATGATCAGAGTAGTGTATTATTGGACTTATGTTAGACCTTGTGTCAAGGCTGAGCCTTGAGAGTTCAGATTTGATGACCGATGTGACCCTTTATTCCATACAGTTTCAGTTCAGTGCCTAGAGATGTATTGCAGCAGTGTTTCAGATGATATATGATAATTATTCTTATGATGATGTTATATGACCTATGGATTTTTTATCATTGACTGTGGATTATTATCTTGTTGCTTTAGTCATGTTCACAGTATTTGCTTGGTATATTATTCATGATGTGGAAAATTGTTTAAAGCTTAAAATGAACTATAAATTATAAAATGGACATTTACTTGCACATTTAGGTTGTTTGACAAAACTCACTCGTTCGCCACCTTGCATAGATATGGTCTTTCTTGACATTACATGTCTTCTAGCTTAGGCTCCATTGTCACTTGACTCCATCCATTCATGACTTCCCTATTTTGGATTTACCCTTGACTTGTCTTATTTGACTCTCTGATACTGAGGGCTTCCCCTTTTTCTACCTCTGTGTTTGGACCACATCCCTATTTGTTTGGTGTCTCAGCTCTGATTTGGTGACAGAACTTGCCTTTGGTAAGTTGGATTGTAGGACTAAATCATTCTGGTCAGTTGTCCCGATGTTTGGCACTGGTCTGAACTCCCCTTAGTCACTTGAGATGTTGTTGGCTAAAACTGAAAGCTCATGTACTACTTATGGAAACTTATATAAATTCACCCACGGAAACTAAAAAGGGAAAGAGTGATGAACTGCTAAAAATACTCCTCGAAGAGTATAAGAAAGGTCCAAAAAGCAATGGTTCTTAAATGCTATATCTAAGCAATTGCTGACCTTATATTGATATGTAAACATGCCCTGGATGCAAGCTGCAATTAGTTGTGCTTATAAGCACACCTGAGATCATAAGGGTTATGTAGGCCAAAAAGGCCATGAAATGAAATTGAATGATCCTAATGAACTTGGATCAACTTGATGTAGACATGATGCCTAAGTTGAATAAACACTCTCTAAACAGCTTATCCATCTGTGAGGCACAGCCATCCCCCGTGTTATTTTTTCCAGCACAGAGTTTGTAGTTTCCCCTTTCTCCCAGTCCAAAGTATCATTCAGTTGAGTTTCGATAAGTCACTCCTTTACCCAACCTTGTTCCTAACCTTTATCCTTAGATAGCAGTTAGACCATGTCCAATGGGTGAGTTTGTCATTTAAGCTATTGTGCAAGTAATTATAAAATAACATTGGAATAGATTGCTGCCACTGAATGATGTTATACTTTAAGTTAAGTTGTGAGTATGATTAGAGGAACATGTATTAGTCTACTGATATGATTTATCCTTGGTTGTATATGGACCTATTCAAACCTAGTTTGACTATGGTCATTTCTTGGGATCTATGATGATGTGGGCCATAAAGGCTTATTGATGATGATGTATGGGCCGGCATACTCCTATTGATGATACTATATGATGGACATATGATTCAGATGATGATTGATACAGTTCAGCAGGTTTTATTATTATTTCAGATCATCAGATTATGCACTATCCATATATGGTGGACCCTACAGTTAGCCCGTCAGGGAAACCCATGGTGTATGAGTACACATTCTTAGCATATTTGGGTCTTCTGGATCCAATGAGACACTTATCTTTCGGTTCCAGACACTTTTGGCAATGATAGATGCATTTTTACACTTGTTGACCAGATTTGGGGCTGATTTCCCAGCTTGAGCAGTAGAGGCCATGAGAGGCCAGTTTACCTAGGGTGTTGTATGAGGAGGGGGTGGTCCAGCCACTCATTATTACCATTTATCCCCCCTTCTGGAGAGCCTGATAGGATCAGTTTGATAGTGCAAGTGCCCTAGGAGGCCGTTTTAGCACTTTCACAGTTACCGAGGCAATCCAGACATGGGATAAAAGGGTCACTGAGGAATTCGATTTGGGCGATTGAGGCAAGTTTTTGGCAATTTGTTTTCAGAGAGGTCTTCCAGGGTGAACCCCCTATCTTCCAGCTAGTTTTCACCACTTGGGTGGGTCCACAGAGGCTACAGGAGGCCCTTTTACTACTTGTCTGTTATTGATTTTGAGGACATATTTGATCATTTATATTTATTTTGGACATATTATATTATTTTATTGTGCCATGGGGATGTACTAGTAAGGATTGATGCCTGCTAGCCCCACCATGAGCTCCATGTGTCATGTCCTAGTCAAATGAGGTGGGCTTTTGTACTTTTACCCCCTCTAATGGATGATGTCACCCTCCATGAGTCTCTTTTAGCTATGACATCATCATTATTTGAGTGATCCATGTGTTATATTGTTATGATTCATTATTAGCCATTGATCATGTATTGAGATCTTTTAGTCTCAACCACTCATTCATAAAGTGGTTTTGAGATCTACGGTTTTGGTCTTTATTATCCTATATAAGGAGGAGACCACCTCATTGTAAAATCATCTAGAGAATTTGGCTCTTGGCTCTTGAAATAAAATTTCTATCTTTTGGCCCTTGGTTGCTTTGATTGTAAATGCTTTTGTCCATTGCACTGGAGGATCTATTGTAGCTATCTTGCATATTTTGCCATATCTTTTTATATGTTAAGAGGATGTTTTTGACAAGTGCAAATTGGTGGGGAGGCTTGCCCTTCAAGCCTGGAGGAAGACATTTCGGTTAAACAGGGAGTGGTTTTGTCTTTGTGCCAACTATTCTTTGCTTATCTCTCTCTTGCTTGTATCTACCTTCAACATGTTAAACTGATTGATGCTTTGCTCCTTGGTTTTGACAGGTTAGAGGGACACACATGTGGCTTGGAAAAATCGATTTGGCAAGAGGGCTTCAAAAATTCTTCATTTGATCTTTGGAAAAAGTAATCCTCATCTCAACTAGCATTCATCTCTTCATCCAGGCATGCTCCAAAGGTATGGTCTTCTTCTTCCTTGGCTTATCCATAACTTCTAGATCATAAAAGCCCTAATTGATTAAAACCCTCATTTTTACTTTTTCTTAGATCTACTTGGATCTAACCTAGCTTTTGGAAAGATATTGAAAACCCACCTCTATAGTATCCATGAAAATTCGGATCTATAGTTTGGTGGTGATTGAGTTCCATTTGACACACTTTCCAAGGCACTTAGCCCTCCTTGAGCAAAATCGCACCACTTGGGAGAAGCTAGTTTGGTTGGTTCCAAGACATGGGTAGGTGAGATCCCACTTGATTCATGATCCTCATACTTGATAACCTACCCCTAGTGCTTCACCTTGTTTTTTTTTTCCTTGTGAGCCCCCATTCCTCATTTTGAGGGTTGTGCCCCACTTCGGTCAATTTGGTGATGCATTTTCAATCTCAAATCTATGGAGATCTAGCCATTGGATTCCCATGATTTTCAAGATCCACATTCATACTTGCCTAAACTACTTGGATCTAAACTTGTGTGGCCTATGGGTTTGATTTGACACACCTTTCAAAGCTTTTAGCCCTCCTTGGGCAAAGTTGCACTCCTTGGGTGATTGAGTTGTCCCACTTTGAGAAACTGGGTGGTTGAGATTCCATTAGATTTGGAAAGAGCATACCTTGAAACCTACATCTAGTGTCTCACTTAGTGAAGTTCTACCTTGGGGGTAGCATTCCCTGTTTTGGGGAAAGTTGTCCACTTGGGTCACTTAGTGAAATATAAGATCTAGCAAGATCTAACCATCACATCTCAAATAGCCCACTTGATTTGTATCCTAGGTGTCCCGATCTACATTTCCACATCTCTTTTGACTCCATTAGCCCATCCATCAAGGCACTAGTCCACCTAGGGAAATTCGCACTCCTTGGGAGTTGTGTCATTTCCTAGATCCCATATGTGGGCATCTCTAATTTCATCTTAGATCCATAGATATACTCATTACATGCCCCTTGGTACCATATGTACTCTTAATTTCACCTTGTGGGTCCCATTTGAACCATTTCCATATCCCAAGGAAGTGGGTCCCACTTGTGTATTTTATGGTACTAGATCTTTTCCTTTGATCTCATTATGTGGCCTAAATCATTCATTGGTTGAAACATAAGTCATTCCTTAAGCCTCTTTCAACCACACTTAAACTTCTAGGTCCACCTAACCTTGCATTGGTTTCTGTAACTTGTCGTTTACATATCCCTAGGAACCTTTGTTTGGGTCCAATCACCTTTGATTGGTTATAGGGTCTCCCCCTTGGTCTTGATTCATCTTGATCTAAAGTGAAGAGTGCCTCGGTTGACGTGACTCCCAGCTTGCATTGGGAACCATGGCATCTCTTGGGTCACCTCTTTAGTTTTCCATCTCCTCTACCATCCCAGATGGGATACCACTAGGGACAACTACAAGTTGTGTGATAACATTATCTTTTCCAAGACGGATATGTCATGCATGGTTAAGAAGACTGGGAATGCATACACATGGCACAAGAAATCTTAGCATGTTGAAAATGAAGAATATAAATATGCTAGGAGGGCCCAAATGAAGTCACATCAAAACATTTCCTAGTTAGGGTGTGATTTATGCAATGACATATTAAGAAGAAACAAGTCAAAAATATGAAAGAAACAATCCAATATATTCATGCACAAATCATCCAAGGTCATTTGAGGAATTTCTTCTAAAAAAAAAACCTTCCAATGAAGTGAGTTACCCTTTTGATTGGTCCTAATTAAGCAAGTCTAACAATTCTATAAATCGTTAACAACATTAAATAATAGGAACATTAGGCCTTACACTTGGTAGGAAAAGAATACTCTCACACTTCAAGTCACACCAAATAAATATGTGTCTATTAGGATCTAAAAGAGAGAAACCTCTCACAATCCAACCATGACAAACAAATGACAGAAGCAACCCTTATATAGCTTGCAAATCCATCTCATTCTACAATAAAATATAAATAAACTAGGCTAAAACCCTAGATCCAACCTATGAAGGAATAAACAATAAATATCCTCCAACTACTCAACTCAAATAAAATAATATATATGAGATAGGTGGTCATTGCCTCATGTACAAACACTGTACAAATCTCCATCGGGATGCTCTCATGCAAGATGAAACACCTCCATCAAAGAGGGAAGAAAGGCATGAGGTCTCCCACGTGTGGCCTCAAGGTTCCTCAAGAGAGATGCAATAGCCTCAAATAACGTAGAAGAAACCCTTGGACCTAGGTTTTGACTCTCTATATGCCCTCCAATGTATCCCAACCTCAATAAATGTCTAATATGTCCATAGAATCAACAACAAATGAGTGTGAACAATCCCATCCAAGTGTGTCATTCTCATCAAGATCAAGAGAAAAATATTCCCCCAAGTGGTAACATTCTCCTCCAAAGGTGTAAATGACCTCGACAAAGAATAGAATCATGAGCTTCATAACCTTAAAATGTGGTTGTCCCACAAATCGACAATAGATAAAGTCAAAACAACAATGTCATCCAACGTGGCCTAGCAAAGAGTCGATCCAAGGCAATGTCCTCCATGAAGAAGCTCAATAAGTTGAACACTCCCACAAGCATAGCATAGATATATGTGCAAATAACCTCAAGGAGTGGATTGTTATACTCCTTTTGGAATCATCAATGAGAAAACCAAAACCATGTCCACCTATTAATAGACTCCTAATCTCCATGTGTCAACTCATCATTGTGAAGATAGATCCATGAATCAAGGATAAGATCATGCTTTCACACGTTCCAATAGAGAGAGTTGAAGGGAGAATTCCGCTAAATAAGATATATAATGGAACCATGATGCCATCCATATGATACAAAACTAGAACACTCCAACAGATATGAGTGTCTAAGCCATCAAAATGTATAAATATTAGAGAGATTTCGATGGTAAATCAACCTTAAGACATCATCATGAGTGAAATAAATCAAATGATATTTAGCTTTCCTCAAGGAAAGGTTTCCAGACTTCAACATTAGTCATAAATGTGACCAAAACCATGAACACTCACATAAAAAGTGTGGCCAACCCTATGATGAATCTATATCTAATCAACACATCCTGATCACGGCCTTCAATCAAGCCTATATAAGAGGTTTATAGGTCCTTTTCTCACCCTCAATTTGCAGAAATAAATAACCAACAAAGAGACTAATATGTGAGTTCTCTTAACAACATCAAAACAAGTCACATGAACCTGCTGAAAAGTCGAGTCTGAAGGATATACAAGACTGAAATTTTAGATTTGCAGTCTAGCACAAAGGATATATATCAACAGTCATGACAACACACAATTCTTCCTACCTTTTTAGCTGCAATTATGTGGTAAGGGAAAAACCTTGGCATATTTTTTTTATTTATGAGTGCACTAGTCCAATTGTACCAACTACACTTCTAACATTTCTGAAAAGGGCATAGGAAAGGAATGGATTAGTTTTTCTAGTAAATCTCATAATACCCTTTGAAATAGATCAAATCTACAACTTTTCTTACCACATACATACAAATCTGACTTAGACAACTAGCAGAAAGAAAATGCTACATGAATGTTCCAGGCATTATGAGTAGTTTAACCTAAATCATGATCAAGGTTTATCTTTTGACATCAATGAAGAATATAAATACAAACATGACTTGGACATCCAACAGAAAGAAAATTATACATGCATGTTTCAAGCATTATGACTAGTTTAACTCAAACCATGATCATGCTCATGAGCTAGAGCGCTCCATAAGGGAAAAAATCCATGTGATCTAGATGCAACATCATACAAAAAATCATTATGGTGCTCATGAGGAATATGATCAATGTGCCACATGTGAATGAGATGTGTTATCCTCATTTTCATCTTCAGCGTTCATGATTAGGTGCTCAAAAGGAGAGTTATGTTTTCCATTGTAAAAAGGCCATGATGGAATGTTTTGTATGAGTGTTATGCTTATAAAAAGGAATGGTACTTTGACTATCAATATGAGAAATTCCCCAAGAAAATAATGTAGAAAGCAAGCCATCACATCTTGAAAACTCATCATTGAAGTTCATAGTTTCTCTAAATTTTACAAGTAATGTCTAAGGAGGTTTCCCTTAGCTATTTGTAGGGCATCCACAAACAAAATAAAAAAGATAGGAGATAACATTTTGAGGATATAGTTGTAAAATGAATGCAATCAAGATGTCAAACTATCAACAATACATGCAACTAAAACGCACAAAGTGTTCCAACTTTGTCTCCACATTGCTAGCAAGCATTCCATTACCTCAAACACCAAAGGTAAGCAAAATGACCACCAACGATGATATGCAATTTACAATTATTTAGAATGAACCCCTCAACTAAGCTAATCATAGCATTCAACCACCACCACAAGTTATGCACCAATGGATCTCTAATACTTGGCATAAGCAATGTTATCGCCACATGCCATTAGTTGATACGATTATGGTGTTTATAATCATGAGCATGGTAAGAGTTTGATTTATAGGGTTTGAAAAAGGATTTGGCAAAAAAAAATTCAACTCTTGAATTATTTTAAAAAAACTTTTTTTAATAGTTAAAAATTGTTTGTATATTATTGAAGATGAAGATATATATCACAATCACAAAATATAGGATTGCATTCTAAATAAAATTTGAGGTGAAGAGTGATATGAAACTGACTTATTCCCTTCAAGTATGATCCTTTTAGATGAATATGACCCCAACGGTGATAAACACATGACTTTTAGAAACTTATAACAAGATGAAGCTCAATTTGAATTCCATAATGAACTCAAACCCTTTCCAAGACTAATCCATACTCATAGTAATTTTATTGTTAATGATGTCCAATTGACTTCTAGTACGTTGTTAAAAGGTAACAGGTTGTCCCAAAATATTGAATTGCAAGGTCAAATTTAAAAGCAATGTTGTTGGTTACTTCCAAAGTTGCTCAAAGAAGGGTTGTAAATGGAAAGCATCGAGGTGGCCATGATGAGGAAAAAGAAGATTCAATTGGGAAAGGAAAGATCCTAAAAATGCACAATCCTCCCAAGCTAAAGAAGAAGAAGAATCTTGAAAAAGAAGAATAATTTCTAATAAAATAAATATTTCCCTTGTGCAAAATCCTTTCACTAGTTCTAATAGTTTTGTAATGAGAATTCAAACTTTTTTCAATGATTCTCATGATATGGAAGAGTATATTTCTACATACTCATATAATCCATACTCATAGAAATGTTATTGTTAATGATTTCCAAGTGACTTCTAGTACTTTAGTAAAAGGTAGCAGGTTGTCCCAAAATATTGAATTGCAAGGTCAAATTTAAAAGCAATGTTGTTGGTTACTTCCAAAGTTACTCAAAGAAGGGTTGTAAATGGAAACCATCTAGGTGGCCATGATGAGGAGAAAGAAGATTCAATTGGGAAAGGAAATATCCTAAAAATGCACTATCCTCCCAAGCTAAAGAAGAATAACTTGAAAAAGAAGAATAATTTCTAATAATGTAAATATTTCCCTTGTGCAAAATCCTTTCACTAGTTCTAATAGTTTCGTAATGAGAATTCAAACCTATGTCAATGATTCTCATGATATGGAAGAGTATATTTCCACATGCTCATACTAATCCATACTCATAGTAATGTTATTTTAAATGATGTCCAAGTGACTTCTAGTACTTTAGTAAAAGGTGGCATGTTGTCCCAAAATATTGAATTGCAAAGTCAAATTTAAAAGCAATGTTGTCAGTTACTTCCAAAGTTACTCAAAGAAGGGTTGTAAATGGAAACCATCTAGGTGGCCATGATGAGGAGAAAGAAGATTCAATTGGAAAAGGAAAGATCCTAAAAATGCACAATCCTCCCAAGATAAAGAAGAAGAAGAATCTTGAGAAGAATAATTTCTAATAATGTAAATATTTACCTTGTGCAAAATCCTTTCACTAGCTCTAATAGTTTCATAATGAAAATTCAAACTTCTGTCAATGATTCTCTTGATATGGAAGAGTATATTTCTACATACTCATACTAATCCATACTCATAGTAATTTTATTTGTAATGATGTCCAAGTGACTTCTAGTACTTTAGTAAAAGGTAGCAGGTTGTCCCAAAATATTGAATTGCAAGGTCAAATTTAAAAGCAATGTTGTTAGTTTTCCAAAGTTACTTAAAGAAGGGTTGTAAATGGAAACCATCCAGGTAGCCACGATGAGGAGAAATAAGATTCAATTGGAAAATAAAAGATCCTAAAAATGCACAATCCTCCCAAGCTAAAGAAGAAGAAGAATCTTGAAAAAGAAGAATAATTTCTAATAATGTAAATATTTCCCTTGTGCAAAATCCTTTCACTAGTTCTAATAGTTTTGTAATGAAAATTCAAACTTCTTTCAATGATTCTCATGATATGGAAGAGTATATTTCTACATACTCATAGTAATGTTATTGTTAATGATGTCCACGTGACTTTTAGTACTTTATAAAAAGTAGCAGGTTGTCCCAAAATATTGAATTGCAATGTCAAATTTAAAAGTAATGTTGTTGGTTACATCCAAAGTTACTCAAAGAAGGGTTGTAAATGGAAACCATCTAGGTGGCCATGATGAGGAGAAAGAAGATTCAATTGGAAAATGAAAGATTCTAAAAATGCACAATCCTCCCAATCTAAAAAGAAGAATAATTTCTAATAATGTAAATAGTTCCCTTGTTGTTCAAAATCCTTTCACTAGTTCTAATAGTTTCCTAATGAGAATTCAAACTTATGTAAATGATTCTCATGATATGGAAGAGTATATTTCTACATAATTAGTTGATAAGGTTTAACCTTTATAGTTATTATAGTTTTATAATGAGAATCTATACTTCAGTAAATGATTCTCATGATATTGACGACAATATTTCTATATGTTTAGTTAATGAAGGTTAAGGGTTCGTTTTAGGAGTCAGGGTAATAATTAAGGTCTTATTGTCAAGATTAAAGGTTGAGAGATATGTTGCACAAGCTTTCAAAGCACAAGTACATTGGGTATGTGGACACATGTATGTGGTATGATGGATCTTCACTCAAATTTGCAAGAAACCATAAGTTGGGGATGCCAATAATATATATTAACAAAATTAAACAAAAAAATAAAAAATAAAAATAAATTTTCAAAATTTGAAATGGAAAATAATTGATTAGTTTCATAACTTAAATAATTGTATCCTTTTAAACCTCTAGTAGTAGTACAACTTATCTTAACCACAATTACGAGCATGCAAGGTGGACGAAGTCCCTGTCCATGCATCATACCTACACACAAAGAGAACAAATAGCATAAGATCATATATTGCACAACTAGCTAAATACAACATAAACCGGTAAAAAAAAAAAAACATTCATTAAAAAATCATAAGCGTAAAGAAAATGCATATATTTTTACTCACCAAATTCACTCGATTTACTTATAGTTATTTGTTGCATTTATGTTACATGTGAATACCTACATAAATAATGATAGAATAATAAGTTTATATATATAATGAAATGATAAATAAATATGCAAACCGACATGTAGTATAATCTAAGAAGACCAAAGGAGAATACGTGTATGAGAATCTCTATGTTTCAATAATAATTTATTCTATGTTGAAGAGGAAAACCACGTGAAGGTGGAAGCTTGTTTGGCCCCTCCTCCCTCACATCACTCTCAATTCCCCATACCCAATCTATTTACTATAGCATAAACACAACTACATAAAAACATAACACTAATTTAAACTTCTATTCAGCCTAAGAACAGAAGATACACCATGATATATATTCAAATATCCAATTTATTTATTTCAATGAAAGCAAACAGAAAATGTTATTACATAATGATTTACACATACATAACTAGAATATAAAAATTATTAGAAAAATTGTATTCTTGATAGAAATGAGGATACATCGTGTTTCCATGTTCTCACAGGGACAATGCTCCTTTTCCATGTGTTCGTGTGATATAATATGGAAAAGGACCATTGTTTCCTGTGAGAATGCATAGAAACACACATTTTTCCTCATTGTTGATAGAAATGTTATTCCTCCGAGAGACATGCACCCAACAATTCATGCGTCAACATGAGCACAGTAAATAAAATGAACATATATAGATGTTAATTACAATTTTAAATAAAATTAACATACATACAACATAAAACATAACACTCATTTAA
The DNA here is from genome assembly GCA_027924585.1 of Larix kaempferi. Taxonomy (NCBI): domain Eukaryota; kingdom Viridiplantae; phylum Streptophyta; class Pinopsida; order Pinales; family Pinaceae; genus Larix; species Larix kaempferi. Next base: position 214,649 of record BSBM01001593.1, read on the forward strand.
ATTTCATGCATATAAAATATGATCACTAAAAACTATAAATGTAAAATAAAGGTACATAAAGATTAAATTGGCATATAATCAAATCAAGTTTAGTTTGTAAACATATAGGTCCTCTAGCAAAAATATATATAGTACAATTCCGCATAGTACAACAAAATGTGTCTTCCATTCATAGTGGCCAATCTATACTGCCCTTTTTGTTTGAGTGGTACAGGTGTTGGGTAGAGCTCAACATTGAACTTTTCTAATTATTAGTTTCTATCTATTTGGATTATTTCCTAATTGGTAAACTTATAGCCATAGGTGGTTACTTCCAAGTGGTCACTATCACTTTCCAAAAGATTCACCAAAGTATTGCACCAGATCGACTGATTTTGTTGGGCTTGGAGGATTTCTTCGATAGTTGGGAGTACTTATTTTTAGGTTTTTTTTAATGAACTCCACAATTCTCTCATTAGCGTAAAATTCCTCATTTTAAGCTCGGCCAGATTCTTGTGGTACTGGATTGGGATCATGAGACCATAAGATACATCCCTGTGCATGCTACCTAGAACTAGGAATGACACCAACTACAATTAAAGCAAGGCATATTTTGATAAGATTATTTATACTAAAAAGGAACCAAAAAAATATGAATTTATATAATTCAAATCATTCATGGTACATGTAGGTGCAGTAGCGAGAACTTATGGTTGAGCAATACTGACTTCGGTCTTTAAAAATGGTTCATCATGAGGAACACCTAAATATTCTTGTATTTCCTACAATAACATTTGTTGGATTGTTATAGAACCACACAATGTCGAATTGTACTTTATAATTAAGTACTCAATCAAATTGCATTGAGTTTGCATACCTCCTCGACATTGACAGTAGACTTGTGTCAACCGCATTGGCCTTTTTTTCTTTCAACCAGGGCATCGCAGCCTCCTTTGAAGTGACTTTGAGGTCCTCAGATGTGGGCATGATGCCAAAGTCTACAGACTACATACCCATAACATAACACATTTTGGTAAGGAAATCATTTGAAAAACAAATGAAAATACAATGACAATTTTTAAATCTTAATACTTACATATTTTCCCTTCACTTTAACCCAGCCCTCTGGGCCAAGTTTGTGCTGGCCAATATTCTCAATTCTAGCCTGTGTAGCCTTTGTGTTGTCTTTGAGCATAAAAAAATGGTCAAGTACATGTTTATGTGGTTTAAAAATCCCGGTCAA
>BSBM01001594.1:0-27500 GCA_027924585.1 Larix kaempferi
TGGTTAGTCTACCCAAAAATGCAAAAATTTTCCTCTACTTTTCATTTGTCAATATTAGAACAAGCACAGGGAAAAGAGCATATGAACAAATAATAATAATAAATTTTCATTATGTTTAATATTTATCAAGCTCTCACAAGGCATTGATCAAAGACAATACACAGATAGAAAAGGTAGAAAACTATAAATATAAACAAAACAAATTGGAATGAATTATCGAAAGAGAATGAAAGAGATTTTATAAAAAAATGAAATAAAATTATATACTTATTTGATATAAATGGTTGAATTTAAATAAACAAAAAGCATTTTTGGGATAAAAAAAAAGAGTTCCCAAATGAAAACTATGCTTTGGACACAATAAAATAGTTATTTCAACCCAAAAATGCTCATAAATCACATAATATAGAATTCATTTAATACATGCAATGACACAAGTTCAAAATCTTGATCAACAATGAGAGTGTGTCTTCTTAAGAACTAGCATACCATGTTCAATAAATAGGAAATTTCCACACATGTTGAATACCTTAATGAAACTACTCACACAAATAAATCGAATATCATTACACTAATATATTACATGTCTAAAATCCTCAAATAGGGAAACAAGCCATGACCCCAACTAATAATTTAAAAGGAAAATAATTTACATATGAATTTCTCATAATCAATCGTCAAAAAATGACCCTTTGTGCTCTTTAAATAGAGATCATGGACCAACTCGATGTTAAGCCAAATATCAATATAGTTGTAGTATCAGAGAGAAGATGAGTCATAATAACTATGTATAAACCATAATTATGATCATTGAGTTAGATAACTACAAATACACACTAAAGAAACACAATTTACCTGAAGACACACTAGACTAATTTGATCAAGTAACTATATCTTAGGCATTAAATATCCTACATATTTCCCTTCCACTCCTCCACTAAAAAATAACAGTCATAAGTGGAATCTCAAGATGAGTGTTTATAACAACCTATACTTTCCCATCCATGAGGATGTCATTACCATTCTACTACTTAGAGAACCCCATTGATGTGGCCAAATACTAGCTTAAGAAGGGGGTCAATTTTGGTATTTAATAATTTCCTAAGTATTTAATTTTTGACTTAGAATAAAATACCATGTTAAAGTGATAATGTATTTGTAAATATATTTAATATTTAATTTAAGTGAATGCCCTAGGTGACCAAGGAGGGGCACATGAGGCTAGTGGATTGAGTGAGTTGTCATAGTAACTAGAAACAACACAGAATAATCAAGAAAAATCCACAAAGCACAAAAGATAGAAAGTAGGGAAAAAGCAGCAAGTTCTGAAAAAATAAAAAGCACGTAGGAAAAGTAGGAAATTCTACAAAGCGGGAAGGGGAAAAAAAGTAGGAAAGTCCAACAAGCAGGAAAAACAGAGAAAATCTAGGTAAATCAGAGGAAATCTAGGAAAAGCAGGATGTTGTCAAAAGCAAGAAAGTAGTCCAAAGTAGAAAGGAAACAAATCAAGGGTAAAAGTAGGTAAAACAATACATGCTAAATCCAGTCAAGGAGGGTGCATGAGAAAATGATGTGACCACGTTCAATTCTTATAATTCATCATTGAGCTTATAAAAGGAGGGCTCACCACCTTCACATATTTTTCTAATCTAGTGATTTGTCTTGAGAGCTAGCATCTCATAGGCCTGGGAGATGTGCCCCTAGCCATGATCTGTGATGTGTTCCCCATTGAACCTTTGTTCCAGTCATTTATTGAGATCCATAGAATCCATTAGAGATTGAGTTCCAGTTCTTATCCCATCATTCTCCAAGACGAATTTGAGCTTCCAGGTGATGAAGAGAATTGTACAAGCTAGAGGAATCATCTATGAAGAGAACTATCTGACGATTAGCTTCTGTGAGGGATGCAATCCTGTGAGTGATATATGAGGTTCTAAAGTATTCCATGAGAATCCAACATTCTTTTCTTATTTTCATAAATCTGATCCAGTGGTCTCTTCTTCTCTTTTTCTTCATTTTATTGAAGAATAACGCTCTTTCATGTAAGATTCATTGAAGACAATGAGTGGTTGTAAGTATGGGTTAATAAATCTTTGAAATTTTTTTATTTCATTTTTTTAAGTTTTCTTGTGTTAAATTATTTGTTATTAATTTCATATCTCAGTTATTCAAGGAAATCTGAAAGTTTTTGAATTGGTTTGAACTCGAATTTTCTAGACAAGCTCTCCTTGCATTGAAATTCGACTAGTTTTACAGTATCGTTTATAAAATATGTTCTATGAACTCATTTAACTCTCTGTAAGACGATACAGTTCCATGAGATTCTTTTAAACCCCTCTATGACTCTGATTTTTATATATGAGACCCTTTAAGTGTGTTTGGAGAATTCCATAGATAGACTAGTTGAGCAGTCCCTAGGTAGCGTACTTCTCTATTTAGCCTCCAAAACCTTGTCTAATTTCTCCAATTATATGCTTAACTACTGTGTCTATTTGGGGATACTCCAAATAGTTTACCCCAGGTTGGATTGCTTCCATTAAGCACCAGAATCCTTCGGTTTCCATAGAAGTCTCGTGGACAATTTCCTTGCACCCTTGGGTTTAGCCCAAGGGGTCTACCTATGCGTGATGTACCCATAAAAGTGATTTTTTCGAAGTATTGACTTCCTATAAACTTAAATTACACCCTTATTAGGCCTCATTTCACCTTTTGGGAAGGGTTCTGAAGAGTTCACTACATGCATATATTGTCTGCCTGAAACTAGTCAAAGTTTTAACTAGTCTTGTGCACAAGTATTCCCTCCTTGCTTGAAGTTTTTAAAAGTCTTAAATTTTTGTACTTCGGATCAAATAGGTACATTACAGTGGTATCAAAGAATTTTCCTATGAACCTAATCTTTCTTTTTTCTTTGATGATACCAATAAGAAGGCCATACCCAATGAAGAAAGATCCTGAAGAAGAAGCCTTTATAGAAGAAGAAGTTGATTCTACACAAGCAGTGATTCAAGGAAGAAAATCAAGTATGAGAGAGAGTAAAAAGAGTCGATAATATAATCGGGAAATGTTTTCACAGAGCATGTTGAAGGTGATCAAGAAATTCACCCCAAGTGCAAACAAAAACCAAAGACATCTTATCTAGGTTGGTGGACAAGAGATATGGTGATGGAAGCAGTAGTGGTTCCCATCATGAGGAGAAGAAGGTATTCAAAGAGAATATATTCTCCAATACTAGACCCATATAATAGGCCACAAGAATTCAAAGATGTCCCAAGGCCTAATATGCCCAAGTTTCTTTAGCACAGGGTTGAAGAACTAGAACTACAGTTTGATGTGGTTGCACCACTAGAGGTTCTGCTTTCACAGTACATGGCCTTTAGTGAGGGTTTCAACAGGCATATAAAATTTATATATTACTATGATTATCAAGATAAGGTCAGATCCAGATAAAACATGTCACAGCCCCGTCCAAGTTGTCTGAGAACCCGATGTTCCATGACAGGTCGAAGCACATTGAGATCAAATATCACTATATTAGGTATATGGTGCAGAGAGGAGCAGTGAAGCGCCTGTATGTTGTGACGGATGAGCAGATTGTAGATGTATTGACCAAACAACCAGCCAGAGTGAATTTTGAGTACTTCAGAGAGAGGCTTGGTATTATTCAGATAGAGGATACTTCGAGGAAGAAGTGATGGGACACATTTGATGGAGCCATTCCAAGCATGGTGGTAGGAGGATGCGTCCCATGGCAGTGGCTGTAAGCATTGTGTGATGAGCATCAGGATGATGCATTGATGATGATCATATTGATCATGCGATGATGATGTGCATCAAGATGATGTTGTGACGATGATTAGGATGATCATGCGATGATGATGTACATCAGGATGATGTACTGTGTGATGATGATCAGTATGATCATGAGTATCAGGATGATACTCCATGGCCATGGACAGATGGTGCAGGTAGCATATAATCGCTCCCTGGGAGATCTTATTGTCTGAGCTCGGATGCTCTTGCGAGGTTTTGCTATAGGTTCGTCATGGACAGGTTGTGCAGATAATCATATAATAGCGCCTTAGGATATTTGCATATACTCTTGCTAGGTTTTTCCTATTGCATATAATAGTCCCCTGGGATATCTAGCAAATGCTTTTCGAGGTTTTTCTTGGGATAACATATAATAGCGCCATGGGATATTTGCAGATACTCTTGCTAGGTTTTTCCTGTGGAATATAATAGCTCCCTGGGAGATCTTTCAAATGCTCTTTCGAGGTTTTGTCTTATCGCATGTAATAGCGCCCTGGGAGATCCGATAGGTTGACCCCATGTGATCGTAATCAGTCCTGGGATTCTCTTTCGAGGTTTTTCCTGACCACATGTAATAGTGCCCTGGGAGATCCGATAGGTTGAGCTGTGTGCTCGTAATCAGTCCGGGGATGCTCTTTCAAAGTTTTGTGGTGGTCACATGTAATAGCTCCCTGGGAGATCTTGTCGATCGTGCTTAGGCACATAATGGATCCTGGGATACTCTTTCGAGGTTTTGTTGATGCACTTAATTAGTCCTGGGATACACAGTATGACCAAAGATGATGAATACCTACAGGAGGATAGGCCTACATCAAGCATGAAAAAGGGTTGTCTCTATAGAACTTCCTATGACGAGAAGAATTGAGAGATATCCTAGTGATCGAGATGTCGATGTACAGCAGTAGTGACGATGATGCTCCGTGATCTAGTGATGATGATCCAGCTCCAGAATTGAAGACTTGTGTCGATATGTTTTGATAACCTGTCTCTAGAGAATACCTTCCTAGTTAAGAGGGAGTGTTGATGTATTTGTAACTTCGGAATATATTCTTCCATGTATTACACTTGTACTTTATTATATGCATCATGGAGATGTATTATTTCTCCAATCATAATTGTCGTCATTTGTATTTGTAAGTGTCACAACTTATATTTGATGGGTTATTAGACCACCGGTGTGGGTTCGGCCCTAGTTGAGTCATGTGGATGGGTTATTAGGCTTCCTTAGGAAGTCGGCCCTGTTACGTTATTAGCAGGTCAAGTCAGTGTATAAATACAGAGTGAGCGTGTCTCATTCTATTCATTCACTCACTCATCCAACTCGCATTAGTTGAGAGAGGAGTGCCCACTAGTGGAGGAGGAGTAGCTGTTGGGGTTATCTATCTTGGGTTTGATCATTGTGATCTTGTATTGTGGCTTATTCTATCTTTGAGGAAGTTGTGAGGTTTTTCACCTTCTTTTCCCCAAGGACACTCCGTGTCTCTTGTGTTTATGATTGTTATGTTGTGCTTGTTATTCTCTTAGTAGTATCCTAGATAATGTTCGGAATGCATTTATCGAAAACTTAACATTAGAAACTAAGTAGATATTATGTATTTCAATGCTTCCATCCAATCCATACTTAGTTCTATTGACCCATTTATATCAGATAAGTTTTATTCCTTTCAGAAGAGGTACAATATCCCAAGTATTTCTTTCTATTAACGATCAATATTATCCACTCATTGTTGTCTCCCACTTCTTAGGGCCAAAATATTTTGCAATTTTTTTGGGGTCATGATCCTTTGGATCCTGATACAAAAGAGAGGGGGGTCATTCGAACCATGAAAATTGTTGGCTGCTTTTCTGGGCAGACCCGGGTTTTAATGAAGCGCAGCAACAAAACCCCTTGGCGCACTGGCCCTCTCGGCAACGAGCTGCGCGGCAGCTCGAGGTCTCACCCGAAGTGGCTATGGGGGGGTTAAGGAATCAGGTTTCCTTAACCGGGGTGACGCGGAGATGGCTCTTCCTTGAATGGTTCCTGTGAAATCGGCGGTCGGACCTTCCCGCAGGCCGCTCGCCGCAGCTGCGTGGGTCCCTTCCTTGGCAGGTCTACTGCGCAGTTTCTTCTCTCTAACGCAGCAGGCAACTATCCCTTGGGTCGACGCGCTGAACACTTCCTCGCCCTTCACATCTAGCGCAGTAACGCAGTCTGCTCTCGCCGCAGCGACCGTGCGTTACTACCTCTTTAGTACTTAAGACACTTCTAGTTATCAAAGGATCTTTCCAACTTGCTCAAACAGTCACAAAGATAAGACAGAAGTCTTGCATACACAAATAATGAACTCTAAATAGTTATCATTCACGCAAACATTATAACAAGAAGACATAAGTGAAGCTCATCCCCTCGAGGAAAACCACATCCACGGGAGCGTTATATTAACCAGAAAATGATAGAGTCATACAATATGCTGCGCACACAGCTGCAGCCTTAGATCTTACAGGAAACTCCACGCACACAGCTGGGAGCCCTTCTCTCAAGCTTGTCTCCTCTCTATGGAGATTACAAAGGCACAGACGTCGACTCAGACTGTCTGGCAACTCAGGGATTAGCTCCTCGGCTATCCGATTTCCTCTCTCTAGTTCTACACACCGGGTAGAAATTACAGTGAAGGATAATCAACACATGATCTATCCTTTAGACTGGCTCTCTAACAGTCTAGTGTCCAACTCTCTAACTCTCCAAAAGGAAGGAACTGAAGGAAGGGAGGAAGAACCCTCTACCCATTACAATGATTCATCTATATAGGTAGCCATGACGGTCACACCTTTACAAAACTGTGGGCCTTTCCCAACAGTGATTCCCAAAAACCCTAACCACGCACATGGCTAGGTGTACTGTAGGCGCCGCTTGCAGTCACGTCGCCGCTTCCTGCAGGCTCCGTGAATTCCGGCGCAGATTGTGGGTATGGGCGATCGTCCTTCGCCTTCAATGCTCTGGTCCGTTGCTCCTCCTTGATCCGAGCAACCATAACTTCTGTACTAAGCCTTTAAATGAGGGTAGCTAAGCCCTCTACTCCATCGCCTTTATTTATTATGGTAGCTGAGCCACCTTCATTCTTTGATGACGTGCGCGCGATCTCCGCAATTTCCGGTCCATGATCTGCGCTGAGATCATCCATCTGGCACCGTACTGCGCACCGTCTCCTTCTTACCCAAAACTTAGTGCTTGTCCCAAAATTAGCACTTTCCTTCCATACTCGTGATTTTTCCCAAAATTCGCAGCTTTTACTATAGCTGCGACCTTGGCCCCAACAGGCCCCCAACACTCACTTGTGGCTCGCCCTCGAGCCACTCGCACTAGCGCGTGGTCTTTGGATTTGCGCCTCTGTGTTTGCTTGAATCTCCGCGAATGTTTTCTGCCACTTCGCAATAGCGGAGTCCAATTCCTCAATACACTGATCAGCTGTCTGTACTGTTTCTGCGGTTGTTTCATCTTTAGTGAGTGTATCAATGATCTCTTGAGACTCGGCAATCTCTTTGATTTTTGTCTCAATCTGGCCAACGATTTCAGCATACTCATCCATGAATGGCTGAATTCTGTTGGTGAGCTTCTCATCTTCAGTTCTGAGCTTGTGCAGTTGCTGCTGCATTTTGCGCACTTCGCCCATTTTCTTCATCTTTGGCAAGCCTGTTAAGGACTTGGCTTCTTCATTCAGAACAGTGAGAGACTGTTCTGCAGCTTGCACCTGTTCTGATAGTCCTACTTTAAAAGGGAGGTTCACAAGCTCTGACCATGCTTCCATAGCCTGGTCCATCAGGTTCTTGGCTTCCTGTACTCGACCTTTCATTCGTGTGGAAGCTCTGCTCAATGCTTCAAATTGTACCTGCGCATCATCCGTAAGATGCGCAGCGACGCGAGCTTCTAGCTCAGCAATCTGGGTTTTATGGCCTTCTGCCATAGCAGCTATTTCTTGCTCCAGGGTTTTCGCCCTTTCGCCAATAATTTGAACTTTTGCAACCAGAGGGAGGTCTGGTTGAATCTCGCAAGCCGGCAATTCCTGAGCAATCTCTTCTATTGCGTTTCTGATGCCGGTGTCTTGCGCCTCATAGAGTGCAAGCTTCGCAGAGATATTCTTATGACTTTCCTTCAGCTCTATCTCCTGCGATTGCAGTCGTTGGTTTGCCTGGAAAGTAGAGAGCTCTCTAGCTCTCAACTCAAGAGAAACTTTCTCCTGTACTAGCTGTAGAGTTTCTATAGGAATCATAGACAAATTAATTTCTACAGGTCCAACTGTGCTTACCTGCAGTTCAGCTAGGGGATCTGGAAGTGTCATGCTGGTAGGCGGAATATGCACGACAGTGTGCCTTTCTGTGAGTTCTTCAACTCGCTCACCAGTTGGAATTTCTTGTGGCGCCTGCGAAGTAGATGCTGGCGCATGGGTCTGCGCAATCCTTCCTGCGAGACCTTTTAGTTCTACAAATTGTAAGTCTAGAGCACCTCGGATGTGAGCATGCATGTTCCTCATCTCACGAAATTGGTCTTTCAAATATTTGTCGATCTCCGAGGGAATGGCCTCAGTGGGATGCGACACTTTCTGCTTCTTTGTGGCTGGTTCTGTTGAGCCTTCATCGCTTCTTTGCTCAGGGGCTTCCTTGCCCTTATTTTTTTCTTGCGCAGCGGCGGGTGGCATCGCAGGTGCGATGTCAGCTGCTGCTCTCCATTCATCGGACCACGACTTAATGGTTTCTTCGACATCTTCTGTGGTCATCCTGTAAAGACCTAGCGCCCAGTCACCTGGAATGTCGCAAGGCCGAAGGTAGAGTTGATGGATGTCGGCAGTAAAAGCCAACTTCCCGTCATACAATGTGGCTGTCTCCTCGCTCAGCCTTGGCATATCTTGTATGGTCTCTCGGAGGAGATAGTAATACTCACAAAAAACAGCGCGATTCATCTTGCGCTTCGCGGGATTAGGGGAATCCCAGAGGTTGATGTAGCGCATGCCGGCAACCTCTCCTGCGCGGCGTGGACGGAACTGAGTATTCGGGGGCTCCTTCCACCCGACGAGAGCACATAGAATTAGAAGCCACGAAAAATGGAATGATTGGCCTGCATTGTCCTGCACATTCAGGCAATCAGCCAAAAAAGAATTCAGCAGGAAGAGAGACCAATTGTACTGTTCTCCCTCCGCAGCTGCGATAGCGAGCTCTACGACAGCTCCAGTAACTTCTTTTGGTCGGCACTTGGTGAGAAGTCTGCCTGCAAGCAGACTTCCTGTGAAGCGAAGTGCCTCATCTTCAACTGTGGTGAGGTCATAAGCCCGACCTCCTCTTGTCAAGTTATATTTCTGGACCAGCTTTGCAGCTAATTTTCGGTCCTTCTCCTTTCCCGCAAAATGGATATTGGGATCCTTCCCGACCTTAGATAGGCCGGTGATACGGTGTATCAAATCAACATTTAGATCAATTGGCCTCCCGAGCCAAAGGTAACCTCCATGAACGCAGGATAGCAGTGTTTTAACGACTGCGTTCACTTCATTGCTACGCCCAAAGTGCGGTAGCTTCAACAAATTCAAGAGTCCAGGGCGCTCAAGATTTGCTGCAAATCCCTTCGGGATAAACTCATCAACGTTTCTGGTGGGATTATGGACGATATCCAAATATCGGTCCAACTGAAACTGAGGATATGTCTTATAGTCTCCAAGGTTAAAATCAGAGAATTTAACCAATGGAATGTTTCCCAATAGTTGGCCCTCTACCCGCACACTAGCCGGTAGTGGCGGTAGCGGAATTGGATACTTTGCATTCTTCGGAATCTGTACATCCGGCGCATCATCTGGACGCGGCGGAAGGTAGTTCACCATAGACGCGAGCGGCTCTGGAACAGGTTCCTCCTGCTGCTGCTGAGATGCTCTTGTGCCTGGAGATGTTCTGGGATCAGTAGCACCGGGGTGTACGTAGGTCGAAGCCGTCACCGGAGTGGCCATGCCGAAATCTAAGCCTCGGCGTAGAAATTGACGAACAACTTCTTCAGTCGATAAATTCTCCGTTGTGAACCAATGTAAATAACAAAACTCTGGACAGCAAATGGCGGAACTGCGTAGGGTATAGACTCTGAAAACAAGGGAAAATAGTCTGCACACTCGGCTCTGAAAACAATAATGCAGATCTTCAAACACAACTTATGCAACTCGAGACAGTAACCCGAAATTGATACAAGTGTGAGGTATGTATAGCCAGCGGGGTTAGTAAATGCGACCAAGTGGGGTTACGTAGCTATAGGCAGCTACAGATGAGTTGACAACACGCTATCCTCCTTGCCGTAGCGGTGCATTTAGTGTGATTGACGGGTTCTGACAGCCTTCCGGGAGAAGCTAATGCTTTCGGCGCCTGAGTTAAATGCAAATCTTTCGGAGATTAAGCCGAATCCGTCAGAACGGGTAGAATTAAATAGCGGCCTTATCCTTCATTTATTCAAACGCAGCTACATAACTGCTGTAATTCAAAATTTCCGGCGGGTCATTTCAACTTAGGAAACCGTGCCTCTATGGGTCCACAACAAAACTCTTTTCAGCGGCAAATTATGAAAGGGGACTTCGCAAGAGCGATAGTCCAATGGTCCACAAAGCAAAACTTCGCCAGAGCGGACTGCTAAGCTTTGCTCAAGCAATTTTTATTCAGGATGCGCGGATATTTCAAGGAACTGCGCAGGAAGCTGGAAACTGAGGGTGTGTCGCAGCTTCCGTGTAGACTAAATGCGATGTCTCTTTCAACTACACTGGGCATCTGCATTCCTGAGTAATATATTATGTCGACAGGGCGGAGTGGCCGTCGCAATAAAGCTTAAGCCGACTCCCGTTTATCATTGTAGGTAGTAGTTCTCCATTCAGCTTCGCAAGCTGAACTGCGCCTCCGTCTGTTATTTTTAGTACCTGAAAAGGACCTAACCAATGCACACGAAACTTGCCTGGAAACTTGATGAATTTACTATCGTAAAGGAGTACCAAGTCTCCTTCTTCAAAGTGCTTATGCTTAATGTGCCTGTCATGCCAAGCTTTCTGTCTTGCCTTCTGTACCTGTTGATGAAATCCGGCCATAAGTCTGTCTTCTTCTAAAGAAAGCAGTTGCGAAAGTCTTTCATTCATAGTGTCAGGATCTGCCATTTCTGTAATTTGCGCAATCCGGAGACTGGGAACAATGTATTCCATGGGCATAACTGCTTCTTGTCCATACACCAAGCTGAAAGGTGTGTGACCTGTTAATTTCTTGCAAGTGGTTCTGTAAGCCCATAATACAGCTGTGACTCTAAGGTCCCAATCATCTCTTTGTTGATTACAGATCTTCGTCAGGGCATTCTCAAGGATCTTATTGAATGCTTCCACCGTACCATTAGCTTGAGGATGGTAGGGTGTACTCTTATGGTGATTAATTTGAAATTCTTCAGTAAGGGCCTCTATAGTCTCATTGAGGAAATGTGTACCTTGATCACTCATGAGGATCACTGGGCATCCAAACCTAGTGATAATGTTCTCGAAAATGAACTGCGCGGCAGTAGCAGCGTCGCAGTTCTTAACTGGCTTCGCCTCAGCCCATCGGGTGAGGTACTCAGTAGCTGTAATGATATATCTTGCGCCAGTTCTTTTTCCTGGTGGGTTAATAGGTCCTACAAAGTCAATGGCCCATTTATCAAAAGCACGCAGTGTGATCTGGGGTCTTAGCGGCATTTCATCTCTCCTTGAGGGTTTTCCTGTGCGCTGGCACACATCGCAACATTTACAGAATTCCTTAGTATCCTTGTGCAATGTCGGCCACCAAAGTCCTGCGGCTAATATCTTCTGCGCAGTCGGCTTTCCTGCGAAATGGCCTCCTGCGGTACCTGAATGCGCTTCTGCGATGATAGAGCTCTTTTCATGTGGTAAGATACATCTGCGCAAAATTTCGTCAGGGCCCAACTTATAAAGCTGGCCTGCTATCAAAGTGAAGTCTGCGGCTCTGACAACAAGTTGCTTCTTCTGCTGGATTGTAAACTCAGCCGGCGCTTGTCCGGTAGTGAGAAACTTAAGAATATCAGAGTAATATTCGTCTGCTGCTTGGATATAAAACAACTGTGCGTCAGGCAGATTGTCCTCCAGACTCGTAGGTTCCTCTCCTGACTCTATTCTGGATAGATGGTCAGGCCCTGCATTCAATCTGCCTGGCTTTACAATAACCTCAAAATCATACTCTTGAAAGAGCAATAGCCATCTGCAAATTCTGCCTCCTAAAACTGGTTTATTGACCAAATATTTCAAAGCAGAATGATCAGTATACATTTTAAAGTGAGCTCCTAACAGGTAGTGTCTGAATTTCTGTAAGGCATACACCATAGCTAGTCCTTCCCGTTCTGTAGTGGTGTAGTTCTTCTCAGCTGTAGAGAGCTTTCTGCTGGAGTAAGCAATTGGGTGATCAATACTTCCTTCTCCAGACTGTGTAAGCACGATTCCTAATGCTATGGAAGAAGCATCAACATGAACATGAAAAGGTTTTCTCCAATCCGGGAAAACTAGAATAGGCGCTGTGATCATCTTTTCTTTAAGTGTGTCCAAGCTCTGTTGGCATTCCTCTGTCCATTGGAACTTCGAATCCTTCTTCAGCAATCTTTCCATAGGCGCTGTGATCCTTGCATATCCTTTGATGAATTTTCTGTAGTATCCTGTATGTCCCAATGTAGTGCGCAATTGCTTAACTGAGTTGGGCGCAGGTAACTTAGCAATGATGGCAACCTTCGCAGGATCCATCAAGAGTCCTTGTCTGCATACAATATGTCCCAACAAAATACCAAAGGGGGCACAGAATATACATTTTTTCAAGTTAAGGGAAATCTGATGCTGTCTACATTTTTCTAGCATCATGCGCAGATTCGCAATATGGTTCTTGAGTAAACCAAATACAGTCCAGTCATCAAAATAGACTTCTAAAAACTTGTGGATAAATTCTTTAAAAACAGCAACAACAACTCTAGAGAAAATAGCAGGTGCGTTTTTAAGACCAAAGGGCATTACCGTATACTGGAATGAGCCCCATTCAGTTGCAAAAGTAGTCTTGTGGCGGTCATCCGGATGGATTCTAATCTGATGATATCCCGAAAATCCATCAGTGAAAGAGTAAGCCTCTTGTCCTCCAACATTATCAAGTACTTCATCTGTGAAAGGAGTGGGAAATGGGTCGTGCGCTGATGCATCATTGAGTTTGCGCAAGTCGACACAAATTCTTATTTCACCTTTCGTTTTCTTTTCTTGGACCACCATAGGACTAATCCAATCGCTTTCCTCTACTGGCTCAATAATACCTGCTGCAAGCATCTTATCAATTTCTTCTTTGACTTTTTCTTTGTAGCGCGGGTTCAACCTGTATGGGCGCTGCTTTACTGGCTTGGCGTCGGGTTTCAGAGGTATGCGCATCACTCCTAAGTCTCCTAGGATGCCTTTCATTTCTGTGAACTTGGTAGGAAAGATATCCTGGTAATCACGTAATAAATCTGAAACATGCGCAACGGTTTCATCATCCCAATAATCTCCTATAGAAGCAAACTTTGGGTCAGCTTCTGTACCAATGTTAACTTTCTTGAGCTTGACGTGTTCTGCGATGGCAGGAATGTCAAGCTCAGGACCTTCAATATTGCGCGTCCCTTCTGATTCTGGGATATTGATGTTGCGAGGATCGTCCTCCTCATCTTCAGCGGTGAAGTTATAGCATTCCAGGGCATGTTCTATCTGGACAGCCCAATCTGGTTGGGAATATTCTGTTACTAGACCTGGTTCAAATACCTTCTTTTTAATACACTTCAGAGCCTGATCAATGCTTGGATGCTCTGACTCAAAGCTGAATGTAAGTTGAAAACTTTCTATCATAAGAGCCCAAGTAAGAGTGCCTTTGCGCAATTCTATTTCAGTATACCAATTCCTTGGAATTGTATCTAATGTGTGGATGAATTGGTGAACCCATTCATCTTCCGGAATATATGACCATTGCTGAATACATGCTTCAATGTGTGACCTGGGGTCACTCTGTCCTTCATATTTGCGTAGCGCTTCGGCTGTGGTGTCCTGAAATCTGCGCAGTATCAATCTGCGACAGTCTTTCCATGTATGAATATTCTCCTTGTGCGCAATCCACCATCTTGCGGGTGTAGCGCGCAATGCTATATCCAGTGCCTGGATGCGCTGTGGTTCTGGAAGCTTTTGTTCATATTCCTGTATGAATTTAGTTACTTCAGTTAAGCCATCAAAAGTTGGAGTATCAATTAATTCTGTGCCAATCCATCGGATGGATTTAGTCATCATGGCGCAACGTCTTGCAGAAACCTCATGTAGACGATTCTGCCAGTTTTCCAATCCTGCATCTGAATCTGATGTGCACGAGCTATCACATCGCCAGCTGATATGGCCGTCTGCTGTGGGGTTGACATAGTCACTGTGGTTAGTGGTCATCTGATACAAGCTTTCCATGTGGCGCGCTTCCTCTTCTGCGCGAATGGGTTCTATATATCTTGGTCCTTGAATAGGATCAAGAGGTGCGATGACCCTGATCTGGTCATCCTCAAAGGTCATCTGTCTTTTCTTCAGGTTAATGACATCCAAATTATCAAGTGCCCAGTCTATTCCTAACAGCGCTGGGTATGGTCTACTATCATCCATAATTTTGATTACTTCAAAATCTGCAGAGCTTCTTACTCCTTCAATATCAATAGGTACATTGGGTAATCTGCCCAATGGAGAGACTCGTTGCTGATTTGCGAGTCTTAGCTGGATAGGGGATCTTGTAAGCTGAGGGCTTCCCATCTGTTCCCATGTCTGCATAGTGAGAACATTGGCTTCTGAGCCCAAGTCTAACATGACTTCGTCCATTTCAAATGCTCCAATCTGCGCTGTAAGCCTCATCTCTTTTCCAGTTCTAGTGTGACTCCTAATCTGGTGAACAGCACGCTGTGGTGCGTTCGTCGAAGCAGAGTGTTGGCACTGATCCAACAGGTGTTGGAGTTCTAGAGTTGCTTGTTCATTGCGCAACAATTTTAAACATTGTCGCAGGAACGCATGAACACTGCCTAGTGCATGCTCCTTATCGTCATCAGGTCTTCTAGCTGTAGTGGCCTGTTCTTGTACCAGGTTGTCTTGTCTTAGCACTTGCGATCTACTATTGTTCTGCGGAATTGCGGCAGAACTTGAAGCTCTCGGATCTGAGAAATACTCTTGAGCTTGCTTAAATGCTTCTTTTTGCTTCTGTAGGTTAAGTGGGGCTGGTTTAATGTTAGCGCGGCGCACCCATTGCGTCGCTTGCTTTCCCGTTCCCATCTCTTGCGCACCAGTGGTAGCTCCACTGCGTGTCACTATATTAACTGTAGGGTCTGGTTCTCTTTTTTCTGCTCCAATCAACTGGATATTCTGATTGACCTGTGGTGTCTTTGCTTGCATCTTAGCCTGTAACTGAGGGCATTCTTCAATGATATGGTCAGAAGATTTACAATACCTGCAGAGGGTTGTAGGATTTTGGCAATCCCTAGCAAAATGACCTTGTTCTCCGCAATTATAACAAGTGATCTGTCCTCTTCCACGACCAAAGTTTGTTGTGCGTCCGCGTCCTCTGTAATTTGCTGCTCGGGCGTCCCGAGGTTGGTCATAAGGTGGACCTGCTGTGGGTCCTTGTGTCTCTGCTTGTACCCTATAAACATCATGCTTTCTTTCTATCATAAGATCATATGCTCTACAGTTGTTCTCATCATGACCTACTGATTTACAGAAATTACAATATAGATTCTTTGGAGTTTGTACATATTTCTGAAGTAAGTGGCATTCTTGTGGTCTATGACCTCTAGTTCTGCAGATTTCACACCAAGGCCCTTGTGCCTGTGGTAAAGGATTAGGTGCTCCAGTTGCAATATAGTCTATGAAAACAGGACAATGGTCCTTTGAATGACCTTGGGCTTTACATTTTGTACACCAAATTTCTTCCTTAATCTCCTTGCCTTTCTTAATATCATGCACTTGCAAGGTTAAGTTTGCTAATTGGTTCTGTAAATGCGCAACATCGTTGCTTGTTCCTGCAATTGGCGAAGCTTCTAGTTTCATAGCCATTTCTAGAGCTTGTTCCTGAGTATTGAGATTCTGTTGCATAAGAGGAAGTCTAATGTGTGGAAGCAGTGCAGCAATGAACCATTCTTTATGTTGCTGTGGTGCAAACTCGAAGCTTACTTGATCTATCAAGGCTTTGAACTTCTGGTCAAAGTCCCATACTGATTCTGTAGGTAACTGTTTGATGTCTTTGAGCTCTGTTATACACTGTGATTCTGACTTAGGTTTCTTGAATTCTCTAATCATGGCATTTCTTACCTCAGCAAGCGTCCTATTCTGTGCTGCTGAGTATTTCATGAACCAAGTCAAGGCTCTTTCTCTTAGTGTGGTTGCTAACTGAACCAGTTTAACAGCATCATCATTAATTTGCTTAATTGTCCAAATGGCTTCACATAAGAACCAGTGCTGCTCAGGGTCCTCTATCCCTGTTCCTCTAAAAGTTGGTAGTTTCATGTCATCACCCATCCTTCTTGCACGGGTTTGAGATGGAGGTACTGTAGCAGTGCCTCCGGGATGGTTAAACAAAGGTGGTACAGAGGTACTAGAAGTAGCGTGTGGGCTACTAGAAGGTGTTACTGTAGGATTATACTGAGCTCCGTCTGGTTTTTGCGGTGTAAAGGGGTAATACGGGATATGAGCACTCCCTTGTCTTTCTATATGGCTTGCTCTAGGAACTTGGCTATCGTTTGGGCTAGACTCAAAAGGATATTGGTCAAGGCCTACTTTATATCGTTTTCCACTACGAGTGCAACCAATAACTTCAGGATCACTATCAGAATCTACGGACATTACTTGACTATGCTATTCATCAGAAGCAATACATAGCTTTCCTTTTTCATACAGAAGCATTTTAATCCATAAGTTCAGAGAATTTAAGAACTTACCTCTGTGTACTTGGAAGAAACTCCTCTCAGCTTCACTGAAACTCTTTCTTGTATCAACTGCAAATTCGGTAATAAAACCTTCCAGTAGACTATTCAACCAAAAGTCTACTGCGCGGGACACAGGATTGTCTATCCGCTTCACAATACTAACTAGCTCAGGCGTCCACGTGACGGGTCGATCAACATGCAGCGTAGGTCTAGATTCTGCTAACTTGGCTATCCAAGCGTGTAACTCCAATGCAAACGTAACAAAGAAAATTTCGTAAAGGTCAGCATAAATATACTTCTGTAACCAATCTTCTGTTTGAAGCGTAGGGCTTCTATTTTCTTGTTCAGCAAACTCTTTAGCCTTTAAATCAAACCAATCTCCAATTTCCTTAGTTGTAGGATTCCAGTAACACATTTGTTAGCTGAGCAAGTCTCAGTGTAACAGAACCTTATGTTGTCTTCAGCAACAGTCTCAGATGTCGCGTGACTAGTAAGTCTTACAGCAACAAGTCGCAAGGCAAAGGAATCATTTGTTGGCTCTTCTATCTCGCGCGTCGCCAAAATAACAAGTCTCATTCGCGCGGCAACGGAACCATTTGTTGGTCACTAGGCAACGGAACCATTTGTTGGCTCTTCTATCTCGCGCGTTGCCAAAATAACAAGTCTCATTCGCGCGGCAACGGAACCATTTGTTGGCTGCTTTTCTGGGCAGACCCGGGTTTTAATGAAGCGCAGCAACAAAACCCCTTGGCGCACTGGCCCTCTCGGCAACGAGCTGCGCGGCAGCTCGAGGTCTCACCCGAAGTGGCTATGGGGGGGTTAAGGAATCAGGTTTCCTTAACCGGGGTGACGCGGAGATGGCTCTTCCTTGAATGGTTCCTGTGAAATCGGCGGTCGGACCTTCCCGCAGGCCGCTCGCCGCAGCTGCGTGGGTCCCTTCCTTGGCAGGTCTACTGCGCAGTTTCTTCTCTCTAACGCAGCAGGCAACTATCCCTTGGGTCGACGCGCTGAACACTTCCTCGCCCTTCACATCTAGCGCAGTAACGCAGTCTGCTCTCGCCGCAGCGACCGTGCGTTACTACCTCTTTAGTACTTAAGACACTTCTAGTTATCAAAGGATCTTTCCAACTTGCTCAAACAGTCACAAAGATAAGACAGAAGTCTTGCATACACAAATAATGAACTCTAAATAGTTATCATTCACGCAAACATTATAACAAGAAGACATAAGTGAAGCTCATCCCCTCGAGGAAAACCACATCCACGGGAGCGTTATATTAACCAGAAAATGATAGAGTCATACAATATGCTGCGCACACAGCTGCAGCCTTAGATCTTACAGGAAACTCCACGCACACAGCTGGGAGCCCTTCTCTCAAGCTTGTCTCCTCTCTATGGAGATTACAAAGGCACAGACGTCGACTCAGACTGTCTGGCAACTCAGGGATTAGCTCCTCGGCTATCCGATTTCCTCTCTCTAGTTCTACACACCGGGTAGAAATTACAGTGAAGGATAATCAACACATGATCTATCCTTTAGACTGGCTCTCTAACAGTCTAGTGTCCAACTCTCTAACTCTCCAAAAGGAAGGAACTGAAGGAAGGGAGGAAGAACCCTCTACCCATTACAATGATTCATCTATATAGGTAGCCATGACGGTCACACCTTTACAAAACTGTGGGCCTTTCCCAACAGTGATTCCCAAAAACCCTAACCACGCACATGGCTAGGTGTACTGTAGGCGCCGCTTGCAGTCACGTCGCCGCTTCCTGCAGGCTCCGTGAATTCCGGCGCAGATTGTGGGTATGGGCGATCGTCCTTCGCCTTCAATGCTCTGGTCCGTTGCTCCTCCTTGATCCGAGCAACCATAACTTCTGTACTAAGCCTTTAAATGAGGGTAGCTAAGCCCTCTACTCCATCGCCTTTATTTATTATGGTAGCTGAGCCACCTTCATTCTTTGATGACGTGCGCGCGATCTCCGCAATTTCCGGTCCATGATCTGCGCTGAGATCATCCATCTGGCACCGTACTGCGCACCGTCTCCTTCTTACCCAAAACTTAGTGCTTGTCCCAAAATTAGCACTTTCCTTCCATACTCGTGATTTTTCCCAAAATTCGCAGCTTTTACTATAGCTGCGACCTTGGCCCCAACAAAAATGTAGGAAGTTGATATAGCAGATTACTTATAACATTGCTAGTCACTTCTTCTAGTATACATACCCATCTAGGAAGTTGTGGTGTTGGTGTAGGTTCATGTTCAATGGAACCAAATAGAGGAAGGTAAAAAGGTGAAGGTGTTTTTTCATCCTCACTATAATAATCTAAATAAGAAATCAGAATAGGATCTCTAGAAAAAAAATTGGGAATCGAATTTGGCACAGTCGTAGGAGTTGGCTCATTAGCCAAAGATGGAACAAATGTTGAATTAGGCTCATAGGATGATATTGAGTTTGAAAAATACTATAACATTTTTCATTTTCATAATATTCAACAAAAATTCGCTTCTCAGTCTTGGGTTGTAATGCTTTCCTTTTCCTACCAGGAATGTGATCCCATGATTAATTAACAAACACATGAAAGTGGCTTGCATATGGATTAATTTTACTCAATTCTTATTTCAGCATCTTATGTTTTAAATAATTTGTTAGATTTCATTAACTATGTCAAAATTAATGGATTTCCCCCAAAAATGAGGACTTAATCCTTTAGACTAGATCATACAATTTACAATTTCTTTTAATGTGTAATTATGTCTCTCGACAACACCATTTTGTTGTGGTGTATATGGAATAGTGTATTGCATCTAAATGCCCTATGCAATGCACTAAGTTTTAAATTTGTTGTTAACATATTCTCCCTCAATTATTTTCTCGTGATTTCTAAAGTTTATGTGTATATTTTTTTTCACAAAGGATTTGTTGGCCACAACATGTAAAAAAATTCAATCCTAAGATTTAATAAAGAAACCCAAATGAATTTACGGATTTTTTCAATGAAAGTTAAGAAGTACTTGACTCTAAAGAAAGAAGCAAAAGGAAGTGAACCACACAAATCACTATGAACAAGTTGCAAGGGGACTAAGGAATGTTTGTTAAAACTATCCCAGTGATATTTGTAAAGAACACACTCAAAACAAACACCATATTTGCAAGAAACAAGAGGAATACCAATCATAATATTTTGATTACATGGTTGTTTCAATGAGTGATAGTTCAGATGACCAAATTACTCATGTCATATTTTTATCAAGTCATCACTATGAGAACTAAAAACTAATCGAAGAGATGATGACCCAAAGTTGTCATATTTGTACAACCTAGTAATATCATCAACAATTCCAATTGCAAGAACATGCTTAATATATTTCAAATACTTGACTACAACTTGGCAAGGTTAATAAAATTCACCTAAATAAGCAATTTGATACACTGATAAAATGCTGCAGGAAATCATATGAATACATAATACATCATTAAATTGGAAATCATCTACCAAAAATGTTCCAAACCCTACAACACTAAGATATCTATCATCACCAACAAATATTTTTTTTTGGTCTTACATTTATTAAAAATAAAAAAATACGGCTTTATCTTTTCCCATATGATAAGATGCTCTAAAATCAATAATATACTCATTAGAAGAACAAGTAGATGTTGCATTGAAAAAAAATACAAGCAAAAAGTAAATGTCCATGAGAAGAATTATAAGGAAAATAATGAAGAATGAAGATCAATGTTGTTCTTATTCATTGCTTCTCCTAAGGATTCCATCTTCTTGAAACATTTACACTCTAAATGACCATCTCACACACAAAAATTACAATGTATCTCGTTATTCTTACCTTTTGATTTAGGTCATTCATCACCATTGGGAGTAGAAGCTAGATGAGAGGGTTTGGATCCCTTGTTTGGCTTATTGTTGTGAGGATGCTTCTTTTGGATGCTTGAATTTGTCCCTTTTTGTGAGTCTAATTCTTTGTTAGATGTTCCTATAGTTTTTATCACTCCAAGATACATGAGTTTATCCTGCTTTCTAATCAAAGAATCACAAAAATATTTTAGAGTGGGTGTTTTGTGAGAATTCCCTACTGCTTTTTGGTGGAGTTAAAAGTAGATACAGAAACAAAATATGCACTACCAAGTTTACCAAGAATAACATATATACATTGGTCATTCTTATTTGGGATCTTACATTAATCATGTACATATCAAAGTGTTTGAAACTTAGATAGATGATATTAAATATGAGATAAATCAATGGGAGTTTAAGGAATCAATTGGTTTCAAGTTGGTGGGATTGAATCTCTATGTTTAATGAACATGTATTCCAAAAATTTGCAAGATACATCTATTTTTTCAACTCCTTGAAGGTGAAATCATAGATCATGAGAGATGTACATTCTAATTAATCCACATGCTTCATAATTTTTACTATGTCATTTGACTTTGTTTTATACATATATGGGGACGGTTTCGTTTACCAAGGTAATAAACAAAGGTAATTTACTTTATAGTGAATCGACCTAAGTAGTTTGATGTGGTAAGTGAGATATCACTAGGACTCGGCCATATTAAAATATGTAGGTAAGATGGCCTTAAAAGTAGAAACTGAAAAATCTAGATGCAAAGCTCTCAAGCAAATATATATATATAGATAGATAGATAGATAGATAGATAGATAGATATAACCAAGACTAAAAAAATGTTCTGGATGAAAAAGTGATGCCCTTATGAAGATAGGTATAAAAAAGTAACCAAGGTGCCACATGGAAAGTAGAGGTTGGACCATGTAGTGATAAGTGCACAATGAGGTTGTTGAGTTACAACAATATATTATTTTTTGTAAAATCATTTTTATAGATAAGTTACTTTTACAAGTGACTCACTTTAATAAAAATAAGTGAGAACCATATTTACAATAAAATTATGTTATAACTTAAAGTTGCATGAACGTTTTCAAAATTAACTTAATGAAAAGAAAGACTTAAACTCAATACCTCTAATTTAATAATGTGGTTTTCAACCAAGTGAAATCATGTATATAATAAAGTTCATGAAAGAGGATGGTTATTTTAAGTATTTACTTCGAAGTACATGCTTGCCCCAAAAATCGATATTTTTCTTGAAAAAAAATTCAACACAGCACAATTTAAAACAATAAGAACCAAATTTTCAAAAACAAAAAGTTGGAAGTTTATAAGTTTTGGGTTAGATATTGGTTAGTCTACCCAAAAATGCAAAATTTGTCCTCTACTTTTTATTTTTCAATATCAAAACAAGCACAGGGAAAAGAGCATATGAACAAATAATAATAATAAATTGTCATTATGTTTAATATTTATCAAGCTCTCACAAGGCACCAATCAAAGACAATACACAGATAGAAAAGGTAGAAAGCTATAAATATAAACAAAACAAATTGGAATGAATTATTGAAAGAGAATGAAAGAGATTTTATAAAAAAATGAAATAAAATTATATACTTATTTGATATAAATGGTTGAATTTCAATAAACAAAAAGCATTTTTGGGATAAAAAAAAAGAGTTCCCAAATGAAAACTATGCTTTGGACACAATAAAATAGTTATTTCAACCCAAAAATGCTCATAAATCACGTCATATAGAATTCATTTAATGCATGCAATGACACAAGTTCAAAATCTTGATCAACAATGAGAGTGTGTCTTCTTAAGAACTTGGATACAATGTTCAATAACTAGGAAATTTCTACACATGTTGAATACCTTAATGAATCTACTCACACAAAAAAATCGAATATCATTACAGCAATATATTACATGTTTAAAATCCTCAAATAGGGAAACAAACCATGACCCCAACTAATAATGCAAAAAGAAAATAATTTACATATGAATTTCTCATAATCAATCGTCAACAAATGACCCTTTGTGCTCTTTAAATAGAGATCATGGACCAACTCGATGTTAAGCCACATATCAATATAGTTGTAGTATCAAGGAGAAGATGAGTCATCATAACTATGTATAAACCATAATTATGATCATTGAGTTAGATAACTACAAATACACACTAAAGAAACACAATTTACCTAAAGACACACTAGACTAATTTGATCTTAACTATATCCTAGGCATCTAAATATCCTACATATTTCCCTTCCACTCCTCCACTAAAAAATAACAGTCATAAGTGGAATCTCAAGATAAGTGTTTATAACAACCTGTACTTTCCCATCCATGAGGATGTCATTACCATTCTACTACCTAGAGAACCCCATTGATGTGGCCAAATACTAGCTTAAGAAGGGGGTCAATTTTGGTATTTAATAATTGCCTAAGTATTTAATTTCTGACTTAGAATAAAATACCATGTTAAAGTGATAATGTATTTGTAAATATATTTAATATTTAATTTAAGTGAATGCCCTAGGTGACCAAGGAGGGGCGCATGAGGCTAGTCGACCGAGTGAGTTTTCATAGCAACTAGAAACAACACAGAAAAATCAAGAAAAATCCACAAAGCACAAAAGATAGAAAGTAGGGAAAAAGCAGGCAGTTCTGAAAAATAGAAAGCACGTTGGAAAAGTAGTAAATTCTACAAAGCAGGAAGGAGAAGAAAAGTAGGAAAGTCCAAAAATAAGGAAGGAGCAAAAAAGCAGGAAAAAGAACAGGAAAAGCGGAGAAAATCTAGGTAAATCAGAGGAAATCTAGGAAAATCAGGATGTTTTCAAAAGCAAGAAAACAATCCAAAGCATAAAGGAAACAAATCAAGGGTAAAAGTAGGTAAAAGCATACATGCTAAATCCAGTCAAGGAGGGCGCATGAGAAAATGATGTGACCACGTTCCATGCTTATAATTCATCATTGAGATTATAAAAGGAGGTCTCACCACCTTCACATATTTTTCCACTCTAGTGATTTGTCTTGAGAGCTAGCATCTTAGAGGACTGGGAGATGTGACCCTAGCCATGATCTATGATGTGTTCCCCATTGAACCTTTGTTCCAGTAATTTATTGAGCTCCATAGAATCCATTAGAGATCAAGTTCCAGTTCTTATCCATCATTCTCCAAGAGGAATTTGAGCTTCCAGGGTGATGAAGAGAATTGTACAAGCTAGAGGAATCATCTGTGAAGAGAACTATCTGACGATTAGCTTCTGTGAGGGATGCAATCCTTTGAGTGATATATGAGGTTCTAAAGTATTCCATGAGAATCCAACCTTCTCTTCTTATTTTAATAACTCTGATCCAGTTATCTCTTCTTCTCTTTTCTTCATTTTATTAAACAATAACGCTCTTTCATGTAAGATTCATTGAAGACAATGAGTGGTTGTAAGTATGGGTTAATAAATATTCCAAATGTAGTTATTTCATGTTTTTTAAGTTTTATTGTGTTAAATTATTTGTTATTAATTTCATATCTCAGTTATTCAAGGAAATATGAAAGTTTTTGAATTGGTTTGAACTCCAATTTTCCTAGACAAGCTCTCCTTGCATTGAAATTCAACTAGTTTTATAGTATCTTTTATAAAATATGTTCTATGAACTCATTTAACTCTCTATAAGACGATACAGTTCCCTAAGATTCTTTTAAACCCCTCTATGACTCTGTTTTTTATATTTGAGACCCTTTAAGTGTGTTTGGAGAATTCCATAGATAGACTAGTTGAGCAGTCCTAGGTAGCGTACTTCTCTATTTAGCCTCCAAAACCTTGTCTAATTTCTCCAAATATCTGTTTAAATTTTGTGTCTGTTTGGGGATACTCCAAATAGTTTACCCCAGGTTGGATTGCTTCCAGTAAGCACCAGAATCATTCGGTTTCCATAGACGTCTCGTGGATAATTTCCTTGCACCCTTGGGTTTAGCCCAAGGGGTCTACTTGTGCGTGATGTACCCATAAAAGTGATTTTTTCGAAGTATTGACTTCCTATAAACTTAAATTACACCCTTAGAAGGCCTCATTTCACCTTTTGGGAAGGGTTCTGAAGAGTTCACTGCGTGCATATATTGTCTTCCTGAAACTAGTCAAAGTTTTAACTAGTCTTGTGCACAAGTCTTTCCTCCTTGCACTTCGGATCAGATAGGTACATTACAATGGTATTAAAGAATTTTCCTATGAACCTGATCTTTCTTTTGTCTTTGATGATCCCAATAAGAAAGCCATACCCAATGAAGAAAGATCATGAAGAAGAAGCCTCCAGAGAAGAAGACGTTGATTCTACACAAGCAGTGATTCAAGGAAGAAAATAAAGTATGAGAGAGAGTAAAAAGAGTCGATAATATAATCCGGAAATGTTTTCACAGAGCATGTTGAAGGTCATCAAGAAATTCACCCAAGTGCAAACAGAAACCAGAGACATCTTATCTAGGTTGGTGGACAAGAGAGATGGTGATGGAAGCAGTAGTGGTTCCCATAATGAGGAGAAGAAGGTATTCAAAGAGAATATGTTTTCCAATACAAGGCCACATAATAGGCCACAAGAATTCAAAGATGTCCCAAAGCCTACTATGCCCAAGTTTCTTTAGCAGAGGGTTGAAGAACTAGAACTACAGTTTGATGTGGTTGCACCACTAGAGGTTACACTTTCACAGTACATGGCCTTTAGTGAGGGGTTCAAGACGCATATAACATTTAGATATTACTATGATTATCAACATAAGGTCAGATCAAGATAAAACATTTCACATCCCCGTCCCAGTTCTCTGAGAACCCGATGTTCCATGACAGGTCGAAGCACATTGAGATCAAATATCACTATATCGGGTATATGGTGCAGAGAGGAGCAGTGAAGCTCCTATATGTTGTGACGGATGAGAAGATTGCAGATGTGTGGACCAAACCACTAGACAGAGTGAATTTTGAGTACTTGAGAGAGAGGTTTGGTGTTATTCAGATAGATGATACTTCGAGGAAGAAGTGATGGGACACATTTGATGGAGCAATTCCAAGCATGGTGGTAGGAGGATCCTTCCCATGGCTGTGGATGTAAGTGTTGTGTGATGAGCATCAGGATGATGCTATGATGATGATCAGATTGATCATGCGATGATGATGTGCATCGGGATGATGCTGTGACGATGATCAGGATGATCATGTGATGATGATGTACATCAGGATGATGTACTGTGTGATGATGATCAGTATGATCATGAGTATCAGGATGACACTCTGTGGCCATGGACAGATGGTGCAGTTAGCATATAATAGCTCCCTGGGAGATCCGATAGTCTGAGCTCAGATGCTCTTGCGAGGTTTTTCTACAGGTTGGCCATGGACAGGTTGTGCAGATAATCATATAATAGCGCCCTGGGATATTTGCAGATACTCTTGCTAGGTTTTTCCTATGGCATATAATAGCTCCCTGGGATATCTGGAAAATGCTTTTTCGAGGTTTTGCTTGGGAGGCATATAATAGCGCCCTAGGATATTTGCAGATACTCTTGCTAGGTTTTTCCTATGGCATATAATAGCTCCCTGGGAGATCTTCCAAATTCTCTTTCGAGGTTTTTTCCTATGTAATGTAATAGTACCTTGGGAGATCTGATAGGTTGAGCTGTGTGCACATAATCAGTCCTAGGATGCTCTTTCGAGGCTTTTCCTCACCACATGTAATAATGAGATATCTGATAGGTTGAGCTGTGTGCTCGTAATCAGTCATGGGATGCTCTTTCAAGGTTTTGTGGTAGTCACATGTAATAGCTCCCGGGGAGATCTTGTCGGTCGTGCTTAGGCACATAAAGGATCCTGGGATACTCTTTCGAGCTTTAGTTGATGCATGTAATTAGTCCTGGGATCCACAGTATGGCCAAAGATGATGAATACCTACAGGAGGCTAGGCCTACATCCAACATGAAAAAGGGATGGCTTTGTAGAACTTCCTATGACGAGAAGAATTGAGAGATATCCCAGTGATCGATATGTCGATGTACAGCAGTAGTGAGGATGATGCTCCGTGATCGAGTGATGATGATCCAGCTCCAGAATTGAAGACTTATGCCGATATGTTTTGATGACCTGTGTCTAGAGAATATCGTCCTAGTTAAGAGGGAGTGTTGATGTATTTGTAAGTTCAGAAGATATTCTTCTATGTATTACACTTGAACTTTATTATATGCATCATGGAGATGTATTATTCCTCCAATTAGAATTGTCGTCATTTGTAGTTGTAAGTGTCGCAAGTGTTGCAAGTGTCGCAACTTATATTGATGGGTTATTACACCACCGGTGTGGGGTCGGCCCTAGTTGAGTCATGTGGATGGGTTATTAGGCTTCCTTAGGAATTCGGCCCTGTTAAGTTATTGGCAAGTCAAGTCAGTGTATAAATAGAGAGTGAGTGTGTCTCATTCTATTCATTCACTCACTCATTTAACTCGCATTAGTTGAGAGAGGAGTGCGCACTAGTGGAGGAGGTGTAGCTGCTGGAGTTATCTATCTTGGGCTTGATCACTGTGATCTTGTATTGTGCCTTATTCTATCTCTGAGGAATTTGCGGGGGTTTTCACCTTCTTTTCCCGGAGGAAACTTTGTGTCTCTTGTGTTTATAATTGTTATGTTGTGCTTGTTATTCTCTTAGTAGGATCCTAGATAATGTTTGAATGCATTTATCGAAAACTTAACATTAGAAACTAAGTAGATATTATGTATTTCAATGCTTCCATCCAATCCATACTTAGTTCTATCGACCCATTTATATCATATAAGTGTTATTCCTTTCAGAAGAGGTACAAGATCCCAAGTATTGCTT